>KN889665.1:0-15998 GCA_000934455.1 Apostichopus parvimensis | reverse complement strand
GCTATCGATCATTTTAATAGTATGTGATAGGCAAGCTATCGATCATTTTAATATAATGTGATATGTAAGCTATCGATCATTTTAATATTACGTGAAAGGTAGGCTATCGATCATATTTACTATGATATGATAGGTAAGCTACCGACGAGCAAGTCACTTTAGGTCACTTACGCATGAAAAAAAAAAACATATTTGATTTTGGAGGTATCGATTCTTGAATTATTGTTAATATACAAGACTCGTATATTTGAATAAGTTTTAATTTTGTAATTTTGTCTTCAATAATTGCTTCATTAACAGTCTCCTTTTATAAGATTTATAAGCAGAACGTTAAACAGTTATTGTTTTATCATAACATAAATTTGGCGTAGTAAAGCTGATAATTTATTTATATATCAAGTAATTCTTAAATGAAAAGATCGTCTCTGTATAGTATATATATACTTCTCATTTTGTTCTTTCATTGTTATTTTATTGCGTCTTATAAATGATTCTACTGATTTCATTTTATTTCAGATCTTCTTTATTTCTTTAAATTCCGATATTTTTCTTCGATTTATAACAATTTTAAGACCAACTAATACTTGCTCTAATTATTGTTATCTTTAGTCATTAATTGTTGGATTGCATCCTACTTCAACCATTTATTAATTTTAGTTTCTTTCAAGATTTATTTGCTTTCTTTCGTTCCTCCTATTTCCATATTATGTATTAATCTTTGATATTACTCACGCGTAATACAGTGAATATTAGAAGAATATTGTGAAGTGTTATAATAATAACAATGACTGGCTGTCTACCGTTATACCATTGATTGTGTTATTCAAAATTATACTGAAACGTTGTCTTAGACATAAATTAATAACAATGACATGTTTTGTTGTTTAATCCAGTTCTTTGTTCCATTACTATGATCTCTAATGGTGTTTCTTTGAAGACAATATGAACACGTGACTTTGACGTATTATAGTAAGATTTTAACATGATAGCAACGAAGATAATGTTCTGTATATTTAAGATGAAACTTAAATGCAATGATCTGCTCTCCATACATACTTTCATTCTTCTTGCTTCGTTATTTTGCTTCTTCTTATTAATGATGCTGGTTAATGATTAATGAATATTCATGATATCTTGGTTGTAATTCAGTTTTTGTCGTATTTGCTTTAACCCAATTGGATGTTATGAAGCCATGACGTTCACCACTAAACCCAAGCCCTGTAACGCAAAACCGAATATATTTACATAACTACACACAGAGATTAACATATACATATGGAAGAAATCACTACGTTGCGGTATCTGTTTATGATATTACATATTTCCAAGGATATAATTATCCCTTTATTTTGTAATTGTTTTTGGTATCTTCCGTATTTCTGCATGTAAGTACAAATATACAATGTTTGCAACAAACACACTTGTTCCCTTTGAGCCGATCCCGGTCTCTCATTGTGATACAATCACAACCGATTAATCCCGTTATCTGTTACTATATCATAAGTTCGTACATTATAATCTTATAATGAAATTATTGATATGTATTGATATTGTAATGTCAATGGAAGCAATAAAAAAAAAACTAATCAGATAAATATTGTCAACATTGTTATCTCTGTGTAACACGTAGTCTATGTACTAACTAGTAATTTCAATGTCTTGTGCCTTTTGAAAGATTCTAAACGTCCAACGTATTACAAATATTCAAAAGCGTATAATAAAATGATCGTAAAGTATATTGCTCAATGTGGCATCTGGTGAACATTAACTGATTTTATAGCGTATTTTGGGCAATATCTGAATCATCTCCAGGCAGGATTTTTAACGGTTTTAAATTTTCCTTTGTTTTTTTTCTTAAAAAAATGAATTTCACTCCTCGTCCCTATACGAGGATCTCTTCTTGTCAACGTTCATTGTGTTAATCATTAATGTCTGTGCACGCGTGAGGGAGGGGTGGGGGAGGGGTGTTCCTTGTGGATTCCTTACATTCAATTAAACTTAAGTCGAGATGAAATTCCTCATTGAATTTCATTTGGTAAATTAAAGATGAGTTAATAAACTGGTATATCAATTATACCGATACCCCTGGCCACTATATATTCTTACTGAATTCATTTTCCCCATACAATGTCCTTTCCCTTCCCCGTTCGTCCTCAACTGCATTGGATACCACGTATGTCTGTTTCTATGTATTGACAATGTCATAATGCTTATCAATATATGCTAACTTTTTGGAAGGCCTTTGTTAGGTAACACTTTGTCACGCCCGTCTGCAGGGTTTCCTAAAACTGTTCCCTAAAACGCAAACGAAAATGTAAATTTGCTGAAAATGTTTATTAATACATCGATGACGATATCCGATTCTATTTTATGTTATGATTTTATGTTGTGAATTTAAAGGTTTCATTCATAGACTTGTTTTTTGATAGATGTCAATCCTTTCTTGTTTTCACTTTCTTTGACTCAGTTTCTAAAGGTCGTAACATTGACCTATATATATTGATGTCTGGCAGTAATAGACATGGCTAATTTCATCCTTCATGGTGTGATTTTGTGGTCTACAGTAAAACAGATATATCGTCTCGTTAACACCGCGGTTTACGGTATACCGCTAGCTGACAAATTGTGACAATTCATCCTAAGCAAGCGATAGCATCAGATTGATACAAAGTTCAATGATGGGGTAACGATTGTTCCTTGTTATACGTGTTTAATAATCATTATATTAATAAACAAATGAAACAGAACACACATCAAAGTTCAAAGCACGAAAGGGAAGTCGGGTGGTGGTGGCTGGAAATATGGACACACTAGCATTTATGACGTCATGATCAATTTTTGGAGTGTGAGACCACATATATCATGGCAAGACTGGACTGGAGGGGGAGTGGGGGGGGGGGGGTGAGTTTGCCGTGGATAAGTTACATTATTTAGATTGTACTGAGGTCACATGTGGTTCAATATCTTACCATGAACATTGCTTTGCCAAAGTCAAATATAAATGAAGCAATTTTGACTTCTATTTTGCCGAAAGTCATTGTTTTCCAAGATGAATATATTACGGAAAACGACAGTCGATCCATTTCTAGAGTGAGATAAGAACGGGATGTGTGTGGAAAGCCAATGTGACCTGAACCGATAGTAAACCTGATCATGTTTAGTTAACGTACGGATGAAAATAATTTAACATTTAACAACACGTTTAGTACCATTTTTGTGTGTAAATTTGTAACTTTTCTGCATTCATTATTACATCGTTTAATGATATACTAATTTACCTAAATTTACTCGTAAGCAAACGTTACATAACAAATATGTAAGGACAAGAAAAAGTTTCTCTCATTGTAAACCTTAAAGCAGCCGTATTTTCGAGAAGAATGTTACGGTACCAAAACCTTCAAACTCTTCAAAATGAGATTGCAATAAATCAAAATAAGGCACCTTGTTTTAAGTCGGTTAGTAAGAGTAATTGATAAAGTACATAAAGCTTGCAACCTGTCGTCACCCAGATACTTTTCTTCAGATTTAATCCTTTGAAGAACTAAAGATGAACTAGAAACATCCAAACTTTAATTTACTGTTAGTTTGAATTAATCTTTACAATTTTAACGAACAACTTGACTATGGTATTTCTGAAGCAAATAACCAATTTTATCAAAATCAACCTAAATATTTGTTTTACATATACAAATAATAATATACTTAGCCCAGAACGAAAGAGTCCATCCAATCTAAAAATACTCTTTAAAGTGAACCATTTCTCTGTACTGGGCTTAACAATACCGGCATTGATCGCCTCACAGTTCTCATTTCTCTGTGAATAAAGCGTACGAGCGCCCTCTAAAAACAATAAAGTTTGCATCTCACTGGGGAAGGGCACAACTTTCTTCTGGTTAAAACAAAGGTATCGTAAGATGAAAACCGTGGAGTACGGTAAGGATAGTCAGAGTGAGGTTGTAGGATTATTTCGATCATCCATGTTTATTTGAGATTGAAAGGGCCGCCCTGACGTTCATTTGTAGTTGATATTCACAATAATGAATATTCAAAGAACATAATGATATTGATATTAACCTAAGGAGAAAGTAAGATGGAACCAGAGTACTGTGTAGCTTACTACCGTTAAAGCTTTGTCCATTTATCAGGGGAAGATTGTGATCGTTTTAATAACCGATTTAGTTTCGCTTAGGTTGTGAATACAACTATACATTCACAGGCTAAATGTTGTTATAGCTAATACATTAGTTTGAATGATATAGTCATGCAATAGGAGTACAAAGACATGTATATTTCCCCGTATATGGATACAAACGATTATCCAGGTTAATCGGCCCATAAATCTGAATTATCGGTCGAAAAACCTGGATTAACAATGATAAACTCCGATCATTAAGCGGATTATCGGTCTGACTTGTAACCGATAGTCCAATTTTATCGCCGATAAGCTTTCATTTTCACTTGAATAACCTGGAGTACTAAAAACAAGACTGGCGTCGAGCGATCATCCATTTTTTTCCGACAGAATGAAACTGGAATATATATGTTAGCGGGTGTTTTGCTTTGTCATATACGTGTTTCAGGAATACTTTCGACATGCGAGGAAACATCCGGTATGATTATCATAACAATACAAGTAAATCCCATTCTTTGTTCCGAAGAAGAAATGAATGAAAAGAAAACCGCAGGTGGCTTTATAAACATTCCAGGCACAGATGTTCTGTATCTAGTCACACAGTATTGTATTAATGATAGTTAAATAGTCAAATCCAACATAAGCAATTGAACGTACAGGGAATGCGGGTGATAGTGTAACCACTTAGTGAAATTGTATTTTCCTCAAATGCAACAAATTAAAACAAATGCAACCTTCTCATCGTGCTCTACATCTATGGAAATGTTTTTGAAATTTATTTTCGTTGGATCAATATCCCAGGATTTTTTCCTTGTGATTCTTTCGCGATGATATCGATATTCCAGATGGATGTAGGCTATATGCTACCATGAATTAAGGATCAATATATTATTCAGAGACCTACATCTTTTCGTGGGCTGAGAAGATAATTCCTTGTGGAGGATTAAGTTTGTTGAGAGGATCAGTTTGGTTTTATAACGGGATATACTTTCAACTATATAGCATAACGATAGTTATTTTCTAATGGTGAAGTTCGTACGTAATTTTACCTTCCTGACTTCTTGAAACTTCTTGGAGATCAACAGATATTGGATTTCAAAGTATTTTCCCGTTGACCTTTCGTCATCTCATGTGAGTACAAATTCCAATGAAATTCTTTGTGAACATTAGTAAACTGGAATAAACGGTACTAGGTTAAACACGAACAACAATTTACTTCTCAAAGACCAGTATAGCACAACCCACAATTAATCAACTTGAACTAGCCCATGAATTTCTTCAAAAAATAAGCAACTTATAAATGTCCTTAATTGTAATTAAGTTTAATAAATCAAATACCAGATTATATACGCATCCACTGATGTAAACAATAACGTTACCCTCAAATACTGGCAAACTAGGCATGCAGTAGCTGGTTTAAGTCTTAAAGGAAAGAGGGTAAATTTCAATCGCCTTTCCTGAAATGTCGATCGGAAGGGAAACAGACATTGTATACCGCTGTTACCGGTCGAAAAGTAAAATAGCGGCTTACCAACTATAGCAGCCTAAATTATATTGTTCTATGGTTAAAATATTGTTTTGAACATCCTCCGATGAACAACCACCACCCAAGCCAAAACAAAAAAATTAGAATAAGGTGAATTATGTAAGACAATAGTCCTTCACTTTCTTCATAGAGTCGGAATTATTTCGCGCAGTCATGTTCCATCAATTGTGCTGCATGCACATACACCAGAAACAAATTACACAGACATCTGTGTCTCATTTCTTTTAATAATTAAAATAGTTATCATTTCCGGGGTACGAAACTCGTTTGTTGGTATGTAAATTAGAACCAAACCTTATTTGATCTTACAATATCATTTAAAGTAAGTATCATGTCAAATTATGTACTGTAATTCATCAATCTCCAATTGTTGTTTCGCATAATTTATCAGTGGGCGTTAAGTAAAACTGGTCAATACCTACAGTCAAAATGTGGGTACAAATAATTCCTTTACTAATATAATAACACACTTACACCATGAGAATTATATCCAAGAACAAATTTACGTTTAGCAGAAAGAGTTCCGATGGGGTGCGTGCATTTGTGGGTGTGGGTGCGCGTGTATGTGTGATGTTAATTTTCCATTCACGGAGATGAATACCAATGTAGCCTAACTTAAACATAACTCTCCTACCTTTACTTCTTTTGTTCTCGAAATGTATTGGAAAATTACATTTAATTCTCTGTACTGCATGAGTATGCCATTGTTTGTTATTCTAATTACTACTTTCAGCAACTTAAAATAATGCCTTCTAACCATGTTTGGTTTAAATCTTAAGACATGGCTACTGTAACAGGTGGTTATTGTATATAGTAGACGAAAAGCTCGTACATGTATGGATTGTGCATGCATTAATTTAAAGTGCATATTTGTCCATTTTTTTAAATTTTAGTGTATTACTTATATTTTGTTTATTTAACTCCAATTTACATATTCAAAATGAAAATTTAGTTCCGTGGTGATCCAATTGCTAATATGTATATGGTGTACTTTGAAATTTGGAGAACATAATTAACTGTATTGTTTAGTCGGTTAAAACAATTTACCATACTATTTGATATACTTTATTCCCAAAAAAATATTAATGTTGCATATATGCAAAATGAAAGCTCATATTTAAGAAGCAATATTCTCTACTGTGCATGTTATTGTGTGACGTGTTAGTACTTCAACAAAGCACATACAAGCTAATTGACGTGCACCGCGTGTCCTAACTCGGTTATACTTGTCCAATAACCAAAGAAGTATGGCAGGTTCTGGCGCACCATACATATACACGGTTAGGGTACGTAAGTACATTATAAAGGCGTCAACAAGCTTATACAATACGTTTGTCAACATTGGTTAATTGCATGTAAGTCTCAGTAAATTCCAGTGTGCTTGCAATGAGATATGCAACTCCACGCATTTCCCTCTTGTTTATAATTTGTAGTGCATACCATTGCTAAATGTTTACTACAAAACGTTATTTGAGAAGCGTGTGTCGCTCAGTACAGACTAACATGCTGGTACAAAATTGACTCAGACAAGAAAAGTGTAAAACAGAGCCGGGCTAACTGGAAGCGAAAGGTCATTTTGCGACCACAGCAGCTTGATAATCTAATCACAAAGCCTGTTTAGCTAAGGCATGTTAAATCTGAGGCCACTGGAGCAAGACAAGAGGGTGCACGGCTTAATCTCTCGGCCACCTATATTGAATTTCCTTCATGTAAGACTTACGGTGCAGATTTAAAAGACATATACAAGCGGCTTATAAAATAACACCGTTAACAAGTTGGAAACTGACATGAGTATACCATAATTTCATACATTCCTAATCGTAAATTTGTTTTGAAGTTTGTTCCAATTGTCGTATTGAAAACCAATTCAAACACATGCAGAATAACCAATTCAATTAGGTTCAAACAGCTCTGTTACCATAGCCGATACGCAGTATATGTATATGTAGCTAAATGGTTAGTATATCATCGATGCTATGATGGTTAGTATCTCATCGATGCTATGATGGTTAGTATATCATCGATGCTATGATGGTTAGTATCTCATCGATGCTGTGATGGTTAGTATATCATGGATGCTACGATGGTTAGTATATCATTGGTACTATGATGGTTAGTATTTCATTGATGCTATGATGCTTAGTATATCATTGATACTATGATAGTTAGTATATCATCGATGATATGATGGTTAGTATCTCATCAATGCTATGATGGTTAGTATATCATTGATGATATGATGGTTAGTATATCATTGATACTATGATGGTTAGTATCTCATTGATGCAATGATGGTTAGTATCTCATTGATGCTATGATGGTTAGTATATCATTGATACTATGATAGTTAGTATCTCACCGATGCTGTCATGGTTAGTATTTCATCGATGCTACGATGGTTAGTATCTCATTGATGCTATGATGGTTAGTATATCATCGATGCTATGATGGTTAGTATCTCATAGATGCTGTGGTGGTTACTATATCATTGATACTATGATAGTTAGGATCTCACCGATGCTATAATGGTTAGTATCTCATTGATGCTATGATGGTTAGTATATCATTGATACTATGGTAGTTAGTATCTCACCAATGCTATGGTGGTTAGTATATCATCGATGCTACGATGGTTAGTATCTCATTGATGCTATGATGGTTAGTATATCATCGATGCTATGAAGGTTAGTATCTCATATATGCTGTGATGGTTACTATATCATTGATGCTATGATGGTTAGTATCTCATCGAAGCGGTACATCTTGCGATTGTATACCAGTGACAAACACTGTTCACGGAGTGGTTAGTATCATATTCTTAATGATTAGGTATTTCTGATGTTAAACTAGTAACATTTTAATCAGTTTTTTTTTTCGAGTTCATGTTCGAGTTTGGAGTCAACTTAATTATCCGAGTCCGAGACTAGTTCATCTTAAATTGTTAGCAAGCTCCAGTAAACTAAACGTTAACAAACGCGCAAGCTTCCAAAAGTAGATTCTCTTCATTGAAACTGGTCATTTACCACCTCCCTGCTCGCTTCACACAAAACATAAACAGGTCACATCGGTGGCGGTGAGGGATATGTGTTGGAAAATACATTTTATTTTTGCTAACACATAATTTTGTGAATTTCCGTAGGCGTATCATTTCGTTATGTCATGACGTGGTCAGCCAAGAATGTGTGTCCCGTGAAGCAATCCCCTGATCTGTTTCCCCAATCTATTACAAAATAGGTAGTCCTGGCTAAAATATACATTTGATAGGAAACAATACCCTTTCTGGTGTAAATTCCATAAAAGTATCTTCTCATAACAAAATGAATTTGAAACAAACAGGTGTAATGTAATTGTTGGAAACTTTTAGATAATGTTTTGTTTTTCTTTGAAATCTGCATCTAAAGTTCCCAGACATTGACGAGGTTACATGCACACAGCACACACAGAAATTAGGATACTCCTTCAGGATTGTTGGTCTACACAATCGTAGCAAATACTGAGTACGATTAAAATTCATATATGTTTATAGAATATCTTAAAATTTGTTCGGTAACAATATTTGCAAAAAGGGCACTACAGTGGTTTTGACGTATTATTATTCTCATTATGCACGTTGCCTTCACCAGTAGAGTATTTTCTTTGAACAGAATACTCACTTTCAACGTTAAATATTATAATGAAACTGCAGACATTTTAAATGAATGACTGATTGTACCATTGTAATTACAATTTAATAATAAAATGTGTGGATAATTACCAAAATAATATTTAACACACATTTATATCACTAATTGTCTTGAAGAGAGGGAGATACTGAAGCAGGAACCACTGGTGCATTTATAATTACATATGAAGTAATACTACCGTTTTGTCGTCTTTGTTAAGGCAGGAAATTAAATTTATTATCATCCATCAACATTGTTGACAGAAATGTATAGTTCAATGGGAAATGATTAAAAGAAAACGTGAGTGTCATAAACAATAACGTGGTATTATTGACCAAAAGCAGTATATTAAATGTAATTCGTATGATTTCCTCATGTTGTCATAACATGTTTTGAAACGTCGCCAAAATTGGAGCCAATCATTTTGCATCTCTGGTGATCAAAACGGTGATAGAACTATAAATCACTTTGACTACATTTTTATTGAATACAAATATCGCTGGTTAGGTGGATATACCCGGACTGCATTGAACAAACTACGTAACATAATGGTAATATAGTACATGATATTATAACCTATGAAAATGTATCAACATATTTTATTGAAGATTAACCCTTCAATAAGGAAACAAACTTGGGAGTGAAAATAAGCAGTAACGCCTGAGTAATGTCACTTGATTCAGTTCACTTTGTTGCACATTAATTACAAACTATCCTGATTTGTATTGTTCGGCGTTGTCTCTATATGAAGATTCATTGTACAGTTGAAGGATAATAAGACCTGTACATGTGACATTGGACGCGAATAGGTATTATTGTCACCTTTAATACGTTCACTTGATCTCAAACATATATAGACGCGGTACAAATGAATCGACTCAACTTTACGTGAATATGTCTAGTAAAAAGCTTGGAACGGGATTGTCCATTTCAACTTTTTCCAGCTATTACACACGTACCTGAATATCACTCATCAAATCAACCCGGCTTTTAAAGACAACGGTGATACACATTATTTTGAGACGTTCCGTCAAACATCATGAACATTAGTTAGCGTACGTTCATATATTTATCGTAATTGCCAGGGGCATGTGTTACTTGCGTGGCATATGAATATTCATGTCCCGTCATTTCACGAGCTGCACTTTTCAATCTCTATATGCGTACTAAGAGATATCGAGAGTTGGTCCGAATGTGTGAGGAAAAATATGGGACGGCAAAATAAGTGAAAAGTCTATAGGCGAGCTGTTACGTCGATAAGAAAAGATTGTACACCCCCCTTTTTTTAATCTACTTTAAAGCAGCATTTTGCGTTTGGTCGGCGCTTTCCACATGTTTGACATGTCTATATCGAGTTTTTACATATGTTATATCACACAACATCAAACAAAGATATTAGCCAAGTTTTTCTTCTGCCAACAGCGTTAATTGGAGAGTAATTAAGGACTTCTACGGATAATGAGAAAAATGTCTTCCGACAAATTCCCACAGTTCGCCCACACCCACTAGTTTGAATTTAACCAATCAGTGCGTAGCTAACATGTTAAGTTATGAGCCGTTGCTAAAATTAGATTCAAAAAGTTGCGTTGGTCCCATGCACTGTCATAGACAATGTATATGCAGATACCATGGTGTTATTGTTATTGTTATATTACCATGGTGTTTATTGCGCTCCTAACAGAAAATATCTTCGAGAAAAACAACGTTGAAAGTTGTAAATGTTTCGACTTTTATGCCACTTTTTGAAGTAAGGTTTGAATAGTTAGTTTTGTATGTCGTTATGGCACCGTGGAGTCAGTGGGGTTGAGAAAATCATATGAAATGACGCGAAAAGCTGCTTTAAAATGTACACTTCCGAAAGAAAGTGGTATATTATAGAAGTATGGTAGCCATAGCCTACTTATGCTGAGAGGATGTCACATGATCAATTTATTTGTAGGTTAGTTCTTAGCTTTGTGTTATCAATCTTTGTTTCACATGCCAAAGAGACCTACGGGGGAGGGGGGGGGGCGGCGGATGAGCTGAGTGAAGTGGCCATTAAGGGGACTGGAGCACAACCCCCTAGTTTCTAAAAAATGTCATGGGGTGTATTTTGCCGCGACTCCGTCTTGTCAACGATTTGCCCATAGGAGTGGTACCCATAGGGTAACACATAGAGGCCTCAAAGTGCTTACTTATCATCCAATCGTTTATCCTCGAAAATAAAATATACACAAATAAAAAAATCAAGGAAAGTGTGTGTGATGGGGCGGGGGGTGTGTGTGGTATCCAAGGCAGCTCAGTATTGACCCTATGGTTTTGCAGAAGGATCTTAGATTTGCAGTTGGTGGGGTGTTAGTTCTGCAGTGTGTCTTCGATCTTAGTTTTGTAGACACACGTAACAACCTGTTTTCTTTAACTCACCAAGTTTCATTCCTGCAAATTACTTTTGAACATCGTGAAATAAATTGTAATTCATTGATCAATCACCTTTAATGTCGGAAGAATGTCATAGTTTGGTCAATATTTCTTACGAGAGATATTTCTAATTCGGAGTAGCCTGCGTTATAGCTCAAATATAGGTTAATAATATTATTAGTACAGCGACCAGCCTATCGTTGTTGGAGTAGCAATGTAGCATAACTAAACTTCAGGCTAGACATACATTACATTTTCACGGCATTTTCAAGGGACAACTATGAAAATATCTGAGTGGAGCACTGAAATAACACAAGCACGAACAATGTTTGCCATGTGCCTCTCAGATACCGGAAATGGCACTTTCCAGACATTAAAAGTTGCACAAAACACTCCACTTATTCGAGTCATTAGAGGCGATACAAAATGTTCAAAGTTGATTCTTAAGTCAGGAGTATAGAACTAACCACTCTGGTCGCCATAACAACTCTATGTTTGTGCCAAGTACACCTACTCTTTCACAAAAACGGGTAAAATCAAATTCATATTTCAAAGTCGAATACACAATGTATGTATGTAGACGTACAAATGATCTGGCTTTTTGCCGTATAACGCAAAGCGCCCTCACTATGTTCAAGGCTTCACTGATTAAACACACGGCGATGCACTGTGTCAACATTCTTCCTAGTTTAATGTCTATGCATCCCAATCACATTGTAAGGCGTCACGTGATTAAACACCTGTACAGCTATAGTACATGTCCTCGTACATCTCTTGGTTTTCCATTAATACATCAAATAAATGTACCGGTGAAGGTCACCTTGACAATCGGTAAACATGCATCTCTGAAGAAAGTCTTGGCTTCTTTGTGGGAATAGCATGCCTACTTGAAGTTGGAAATGTACTTGTTCCTATGCAAGTTTCAGTAACGTTAGGCCTAACAAACTTAGGGCTTACTTTCACTTCTGGTACAGGGCTACTTGCAGTTCCACTCACGACACTCTATGGCACCTTTATTGTGGGAAATGATCCGGGTATAAGTGGCAGTCTTAGTCTCCCACCACTTAAATCTCGTTTATAACGATCGAATTGGGAAAAGCATTGATCATGAAAATGTTCGTTACAAATAACCCTGTAGTTCGATGGCCCTTTGAAGTCAACCCTAGTGAGCTGAACGAAACGGGTCCAAAGACATTGAGTTTTACATCCTTTGGCCACTGATAAAGGCTTATTTTATCAGAACTTACATTGCTACAACCTCCAACAACACAACGTCTTGGCATTTTCATCAATCAGTGTAAATTTGAAGACAGAATAGCTACAAAATGGAGGATGTACGACCACGCTTACACCATAAACCACACGAACTCAACGAACAGTGCGAGTGTTGTTTACATCCAGCGTTCACGATATGACGTCAACGCGTACTTCAGCTGATTTCACTTTTTTTTACAAGGTTACGTAAAGTAGCCAATTTCTTTTACAATTTTCTCGCGAACGACTAGGTTTTATGAAATAAAAGTTATATTTTTGGAAAAAAAATCCTTCAAATTAGCTATCCAGTAACCTGGAATACCCCATGGCAGGACCACTTTAAGTGAAGAATGGCACAATTCAATTATTTAAATTACCATCGATGTATAAAATGTTCCCTCATCAGTGCTACTGTGATACTAAACTGATCTTAAACGATACGTGATTTTTTGCACCCAATATTTATCCAAAGCATTACAATATCGCGATTTTAACGATCAATCAATGAACAAAAGAAGACGTTTTATGAATAAAACCACATTTTTGTACACGATTTACGTAATGACTTACTGATTGTGTTGGCATCCAAATGGACATTATAGTAATGCAGGGATGTGCACATGATTTCCTGAGTGCCGATTATACTGATCGCCGTCCTGGAGAGGGGTCTAAAGGGGAGGTTTTTTTTTCGATTTTTGAAGGTGCTCAAATGCCAAATACACTTGTGTAGCTTTTTAAGCACATACACAAGTACTAGTTTTGCTAACATTTTTTTTTTTTTTTTAATTTTGTTGAATATATTGTTAGGAATGTCGGGATTTTAGATGGAAATAGTGCTGGGCGGGGTTCACGATTTTTAAGACAGTGCTGGGCGGTAACTTTTAGTGCTGGGCGGGGCCGCCCAGTGCCGCCCAGGGTGGGCACATCCCTGGTTATGTTTGCCTTGTTGGAGTCATATTATATCGTTGAAATTTCGTTGAAATACTTAGGGTGTTGTTTTTTCTTCAGTAAAGTGTATTTTCGTGTAATTGCCTATATATTTGTTGGGGAATGTAATTTCAAACATAAGAACCTGTTCTCGGTACGGGTGTTATTGTAGGAGAAAATTAAAAAATGATGTCAAATATATAAACTCTTAGAAGAGAGGGGGTGTTGGTGGTATCAGGAGGGAGTTTTCTGGTAAAGTAGTTCATTCAATGACAATTGAAGAAAGAATAATTGATATGATTAGCTAAGGAAGTACTTAAATATGACGACTTGCCTGTTAATATTAGACTTGTTTTTTGTTTTTTGGGGAAGGGGTGGGAGGGAGGTATGGGAGGTGTGAAATAATTACAATAATTTAGAATGCTATAGAAAGAACAATGTCTTAAATGGTGGAAGGCATTCTAAAAATGTTGTCATTTGTGGGGGTATAGGAAGGTAGTAGAGAGTTACGTAGTCACGCGATACAATAGAAAGAAAGTATACAATAGATACATTCAGCTGATTATATGAATATGACTACTTGTCTATTAATATTAGATGTGGAGGGTTTGCGGTAGTGTGAAATAGACATACAATGTCAACGTAAATGTCTGATATATGACAACCGTTAACTATTTAATCGTCACAACTATATATCGGTCTAAATTACTAACGATGATATAGTATCGATCGTATACATTATGAACGATACGCAGATGTTAATAAGAATATCAAACATTTTGTTTTTGTAGTATTATGCTTTTCTATATCCAAATAAATACACTAATTGTTTCACGCCATATTATTATTTTTTTTATGGAAGTTATGAACTGATTTCATCTTTTAAATTCTTATATATAATTACAACTATTTATATTTTCGACAAAAAATAATTATCCCTGATTAATTTTGGAAAATTTTCTAATAGTCATAATCAATTTTTTTTCCCGGCTACGAAGATCTTTTAATTTGACCCCCCAAAAAAGTAGGAAAAACATTAATCTTTATCATCTAAACCTTTAATGAAGAATTGTGATATGATGAACTTGGACAGATGTGCACATACTGAAATTACGTCAACGGGTATCCTTCAAATAAAAGGTCCCCAGAAAAGAAAACAAAAATACACGGTTGGCCACGTATGAAAGTTGGAACGTGCATCTAATTATGTTACTGGAATTAACCATTATATGTTAGTATTAGTATTTTTGTCATTATTATTCAAATCATTTGGAAAGGAAAAAGACCATAGTCATCGCCTGGCACAGTGTTTGCAAATGCAATGTTTCAGTTAAAATGTTTAGCATTATCGTGGAGTGCATCAATAGTATTGCAAAACCAAAGTATACCAATTTTATTCTTCATCGTAGGCCTATATATGCATTCCTGGTATTGCAAATGTTCTTCAGACAGTTCCACTTGCAAGAAATATAGCTACGATAAGCAAATAGGATGCACCGTGGACGCTGCTTGACTTACAATATTTCAGTAAAAGTAGTGTTTTGTTAATTATTGGAGAAACAGAGAAATCAAACAAAAGGGTTGTTAGCATCCATTTAGTTATCAATAAAACTGTTAACTCCATCTGACAATAGTAATCCGTTGGCCATGTTGGAACCAACCGTCAGAGAACTAATGAGTACTGGATACCAGGTTCAATAAGCCCCTGGATTGTAGGTAAAACTACGCTTCTAAGGTAAGAGGTTCGAAACCGGTAAAGAAGGTCTTAATTCCACTGTTGGCAACTGCCACCTGTATCGAGCAATACTAGTTGTCACTCTCGGTAAGCACGCCATACCCCCACAAGAATGTCACTTTCCGTGTTTAACACTTCCGGTAACCACGCCATACTCCATCCGAGAATGGTAATTATGCTATGATCCACACGGCTTATCAAATACGCAGAAAATAACGTAATATTTAGTCGATGCAAAATAAAAGTGAATTGGTTGGATACAAGCGCACAATCTGTATATGACTACGAACGTAACCTTTATATCGATTGACCTTAAATTTCCGCCTTTTCTTTGAAATCGCGCTC
>KN889663.1:11131-51515 GCA_000934455.1 Apostichopus parvimensis | reverse complement strand
CCCCCCCCCCCATTGGCTCCCTTCGTACTCCTTTTATCACCCAGATCGACAGAACACCAATAGGACTAGGAATATAACACAGACCCCCTCCGAGCAACTCATGAAAATGAGCAGGGGGAGGGGGGAGGGAAAGATGGTAACTAATTTACCCATGAGGTAGCTAAAGGTATATTGTTCCAAAAACCATGTCCCATTTTCATTGGTCACCTGAAAAAATTTGTGCATCATCGGTTGAAAACGCAAGACAATATTCCCGATGCAAACTTTGTGTTGAAATCTGAGGTCTAAAGATGATTTAGTTCGTCCATTTTAATAGTTTTAGAAAACTTGGAACAGGTTTCTGAATTTTGGCTCTGACATTGTAGTAAGTGCACAGAGATATCACAGATGACAGAAATTTGTTCCACCAACTATTGGTGTACTGTTCAAATGAAGTTAACTACAATCTCTACTTCCCCCCCCCCCAACTCTCCCACCTAGCCCATATGAGGATAGCATGTGTTTTTTACTCTCTAATCCTTATTTCACATCAATCTGTCAAGAAATCTTTTTATTTTCGCTGGTTTTTGCCTATTTTCAATGACAGTTTCCAGTCAGACGACAACATCAAAACAATAATAAATTGTAAGTAACAAAATTAGTAGAAAATGAATTATTACAGTTGTATAAATTATTGCTAAATTAACTGAGATAAAAGTTAGCAGTCAACAATAAAATGTAGAAAAAAATGAACAGAAATGTATGTAAATAAATATTAAGATTGTCTGAATACCGTTATTAATAATAATTACTGTAACTGAAAAGAAAACTCTATTTTGGTCTGAAATAAAGAAAAATTCAAACAAAATCCAACTGATTTATATATATATATATATATGTATATATATGTATATATCGTTTGTAGCAAAATCACATCAAAACTGAAATTATATACGGATGAAAACTGAAAAACAGAAATAAAAAAACAGAAAAAAAGTAACTCAATGAACATAAATTTTCTGAAAAATGTTAGTAAAAGAGATCTACAATTTTTGAAGACACCGACACCGACTTGTGAAATTAAGAACAAAACTATTCCCTAATCTAATTTCAGTCCGATGTATTTCTTATTTGGTTTTTGGTTACAAGTTTATACAGAATGTAGCTGCTTGGATTTTTTTTTTGACATTTCACAAGCGACCATTGAGAGGCGTGCAACTCGTAAATTATACCCAAAGCATGATGGGATACCGGCACGAAATATATCGAGCTTAATTCCAAGGACGCTACGAGTAACTTGAGAGCATCATAAAGTGGAAGCCTCAGCGACGGGTACTAGAAGTAACACAAATTAATCAATCAAGTTGCCAAGGAAACGAGAAGACCGCCTGTGACTTTCATAAGATTGTGAATTATACTTCCAGCAGCATCAACAATGTGTTTTAGTAACGTTGGATAAAAACTCGATATATTTCTCAAAACATTCTTCTCAGTTAACCAAGAGTACTTACCCCAATGTAATTTGACAAATCTACCAACTGTTCTTGAGAAAACAACCACACATTAAAAACAACTTTTCTTGTCCAAATTTTGTAAGCTCTGTCTTGTAGGTGGGAAAGTCATATAAATTCCCCTAACAGCATTTTTTCCCCAATTTTTGACACACTACCTCTTCGATTGTGCTTTCAAATATAGGTACAAATTTTCATCGGGGGGTAAGTAACTCTTTGTCTCTCTAACCTTTCCGCACCCCTCTCCGGGCCGCATGTCACCTCATCTCTGTTTTCAGGACCAGATAACAACTCACGAGAAACAGAAACGAAATGATAATCAGCGAAAATTGATAAATATACCAGAAGACCGCTGCAAGGAAGAGAATGGTCATGAACTTACTCTCGATGTGATCATCGTCCTCGTCGCAGCTCAGGCTCCCCGGGGTGGTGTTTCCGGACAGGAGGGTCACCTCCTCGACTTGCTTCTGGAGGGCTAGCAGGCGACTTTCATAATCCTGAAGGAAAAATGGCAAAAAGCGACTTTTGTATTGTGATACTTTAGTGGGTAGGGTAGCTATAAAATACATCAAAAATATTTCAGCCATTTCAGTCTACTCATAATGTTGCATCTTTTCAAATCCAATACTTGAAGAGTTTTCATGTTTAATATGAGTTTTATGGAAAAGACGGATACAGATGGAATATAATATCAGTGTTTCCAATTTTATTTTATACTAACTTTATTTCATGTCAAAAGTATCCATTCGTCAAGAAAAACAACTTTCGATTATTAGGATAACAAAAATTCACAAGATAGCTCGGCCTTTGGTTTGCCATATATCTAGTTTACAGTGGTAATGGAATAATTTAATCTCCATAATAATCTCCTACTTTCTCAGCTACACTGTTGAATTGTGCGTTGCGGATAAACCCATGGATGAAACGGATGAAACCCATGTGGTTTTGCACATGGGTATCTAATACTAAGAGAGACCACAGTACAATTCATTCTATCTTCCATTCTTTCATACATTTATATATTCATCCATTCTAATGACACAAGAAAATTTAAACCAAGGACAGTTTTAGACACTTACATTTCCTTCATTTTCAGTAGAACTTTGTGCTACAAACTTTCTTATAATTAGTTCTTTACAGTCCTTTCTCAAGGCCAAGGCATTCTCACATGAACTTTGAAACAGCTAACCCCTGGTCACTGGTAACTTGTCACACCCAAGGATGTACAATTCAAACAGTTGCTCCCTAGACATCAAAGTGCGACAATTCTGTGCATCCCTGTGGGTGACATCCCATAGGGTGCAACCATAATCCAGTACCCTCAATCCTATTTAATACTAGGTTAATCCCTTCACAGGTCCCCATTGATACACCTGGACGAACAGATGAAGTTCAATTTATGTGTCTTACCCATGAACCCAACATAATGATCCGACCAGGACTCGAACCGGCAATTCTTTTTGATTTACTATTTTACTATTTTACTGTTTCAGGAGTGTTAGCTCAGTGGTTAATGCCGGTGCCTTTCAATCATAAGGTCCCCAGTTCGAGTCACTCCCAGATTAATGTATGTTGTCCAGTTACAGAGTTGTTGACAATTGACAATTCATAATCATGGACGTTAAATATGAATGTAAGAGACTGACTTCGGTCAGCTTGTGGCTTTGATAAGCCAATGAGGCTTCTTCGCGAGTTCCTGCTTGCAGGAGGATCTAAAATACATACGTACAAATACATACTATTGCCTTAAACCATGTGACCACGATGCTCTGATATGCAGATATGACATTTGTTTTCCCGATGTCTAAATATAGATTGATGACTCACCTGTCTCTGTTGCTCCAGGAGCAGGTCTGCCTCTTCTTTTTCTTTCCTGAACTGTGTTTCCAGGGCAAGCAACCTTTGAACAAGAAGACTCTTATAATGGATGAAATGTTACCATGACAACAGAACACAAAATATACTGCTTGAGTTGACAAAGCATGATAAATGGCTCAAAACTCAAAACAAAGATCGTGGATTTTTTTGATTTTTTTATACAACAGGCAATAAATGTCATCTTAACGATTCTAAGTATTTAAACCTTATCAATTCAATTCATCCTGATAAACTTTTCGGACATTTTTGATACGATAAAGCATCTGCTGCTATGCTATGCTATGCTATGCAATCGATCACACACTTACTTTGTTTGTATTCAGGTATTTGCCCAACAGAGGTACTTACAAACACAAGCATCTGAAAACTAAAATATGCCATCTTTGCGAAATGAAAACAGAGTTTACTAAAAAAAACTAACCTTTGCTGCATCTCCTCTTTGATGTCAATCCCCTGTTTCTGGAGAAGTTCTGTCTGTGCGAACGACCAGTCCACCATCTCTGGTCCGTCCCCTGCAGGGGTGAGATGGGTGTTGGTGGGGGTCGAGTGCGGTGACTTCTCTCGTTCCTGCCTCAGCTGCTCCGGGTTGTTAAACCGAAAGACGTGGTATTTACCTATGATGATTCTGTATCCTGAAAAGGGGGTTGAAAGAAACAGAGCATTATAAACTTGGAAAGGGAGAAGTTATGAAATCTCCGCAAATTGGTTCTGAAAGGCCGGTGAATGTTTAAAACCAGTTTTATGTCGTGGGGCTTGCAACGATTGGTGCAGAATCCAAAGCTCCAAGAGAGATACTTTTTAAGAAAAAGTCGCCCAGGAAAGAACCTGGGCACGAAAACCAAACTACCGAACGACTGATCCGCTCTCAACCCCAGTCCCCTTGCATCAGGACTGTGACTGTGTGATCATCGTCGGGTGTGCATCACCATTCCCCTCGAAAGGGAACAGAAACTACACATGATCTTAGCCAAAAGGCCGAGAAGCTCCAAGAGAGAAAATAACACGAAAGGTGTGGGCGCTAGATATTTCAAGGATAGCACTTTTTAAGAAGAATGACTATCGTATGGTTTGACAAGAAGTTAATATGTATTGTATGTCAATAAAAACATAAAGGGGCATTGGAAGGTGAGTGTAACAGCCTTGTGTTTCGTTCCAAAGTTTAATTAACAACTCTAGAAGGAAGTATATGACCTGGGTCAGAAAAAGGCTTGATCAAGTCAAAAAGGTTTCATGTACAGTTTGATACTATATATGCATAATGATAATATTTGCATAAACTCCAAATAAATAAGTGAAAATTTTAACTTCTATTTCCTGGAACAAACAGGGTAAGGATTCAAAATCGATACTGCGATCCGGTTATACACAAAGACATAGCGTGAAATTTTGTACCAAACATTCGCAATGACATTTACGAGGGAATATAAGAATTTAATCGGTATAAAAGAGCCTTACCAGTTTTCAGTGGGAATGGTTCTGCAATCTGTTTTCCATTAACAAAGCATGTGCATCCTTCAAATGGAACGAGGGTTATCTCGCCGTTCTTGTTCTCAAACCTACAGTGCTCTTCTTTGATTTCTGGTCCACTTAACTGAATATCTTGTGGAACCTTCTCGTTAGCTAATCCCACCCTATAAGTAAAATGTACGATTATATAGTTAGCTAATCCCACCCTATAAGAAAAATGTACGATTATATAGTTAGCTAATCCCACCCTATAAGTAATAAAATGTACGATGATATATAAAAGATATCGACCCCGTCGTTAAAAGAGGTCCTAGCTTAGTCTTCCAAAATTATTAATACAAATTCTTGGAGACGGAAGTTTTCTCGTTTGTATTCAGAAGAGAAGTAAAGTGTTTTATTTTGTAACTAAAAATTCTTTTCATTCAAGAATGACTTTGAAATGGTACATTGCAATTTTTATGAATGACAATGTCAAAATTTAAAATACCTTTAATTTATTGAATTCTTAAATGCTGCTCTCTCGTTGAATTTTGAAAGGTTCTATAGTTTAAATGTTAGACACTTATGAAAGCATTCAGCAGTGGAAATGAGTAACCAGAATTTAGATATTTTATGAAGTTCAAGAAATGAAGGCAAATAGATAACATGTTAAATGCTATCGTCAGGTTTCCTCGACTTCCATAATGTTGTTGGTAAAATAGCAATTATATGTACTGTAAACAATTTAACATTATTCTTTATATCTTGTTTAAGTTAATTACTAATGTATGGAGGGGAACTAAAACTTTATATTCCGATGGAAAATTTTAAATTGGAATAGAAAAATTGAGGTGGAACAATGTAACAGGTACAACCATTCATAAACATCAATTTCAAAAAATAATCAAGAATAATAAATATGTATTGTCTAACTTTAAAATAAAGTTATATCACCAGAAATATTTAACCATTGAAACTGGTCCAATACTGCCAAAGAACATCACATATTTTTAAGAAAAAAATAAAACAAACTAAAACAAAATAAAACAAATAAAAGGAAAGAACAACACCCATAGAAAAAAATTGATGTAAATTCCAAACATTATTCACATTCCATCCCGTTCCAACTCTGCGAGGTTAAATCTGACGCACGTAGTTTATTTTTACCTTGTCGTTCCTTCTTTGATGTAGTACAGCAGACACTCGGACATAAACGGATCTTCATTCAAGTTGACAAGATGTGGGGCCTTCTTGGGGGAAAAGACGCCTACAGTTGTCCCGTCACGTATGGCCACGCCCATTTCAGCTAACATTTCCTCCCTGTGGCGATAAAAACAATACTCGACATTGCTTCTGGTGAATAACACGACCATTAATGAGTCAAAAACCTGTCTCGAATTTGCCTTAGTAATATGTTGCAGATGTTCCATTATCAAGCCTGCGGCTCTGTTCTTCAAAAACAAAAATTCTAAAAATTGTTAGACTATATGCTAAAATGACCACAAAAATTTCATATGAACTTTCCAGTATTTACTTGACTAATATATGTATTTTTGTGACATTCACATTAAAGTTTGTGACAATCTTTGCATTCAATTGATTTCATGGCAGCCTTCCTTACCAAAATAAATCTGTAAAATGAAGCATGACTTCAGCCATTTTTTATTTTTTTAAAACATTTTTTATCTAAAGGTAGGAACTTTTTCAAAACCCGGATGCTATGAAGGGGTAGCATACTTAGGGACAATGTTTTGTGCTCTGCACTTCACACAATAGGGACTGCTGAAATAATGATTGCTATTGTTTAATATTCATTCAGCTTTTCTTTCTGAAACAATTGCTTATTGTTCCCACCTGTGTAGACGAATATCTTCAGTTTTCTTCAGTTTCTCTTCCCACGTTTCGTTGAGTTCTGCGATCAACTTTTCAGATTCCTGCGGTGAAGTAGATGAGAGTGATACAGTACCAGATAGGCTATATAACAAGGTGGCATTAAGTGGCTCAGATATGTAATAAACAAAGGGTAGAAACAAACCTTTGTTCTCTCTGACTATTACCCAATTTCCACTTTTAAAGGTTGACTTCAAGTCCACATCTTCCCATAATAGCATGTTATATTTTTTAATGGCCAAATTTCCAATTGATCAACAACAGCTCACAATGACATGAACCAGTGTCCTTCTTTGACAACCAAGTATTTAACCCACAACTGACCGCAGGGATATTAAACTAGTCTCCACTCTTTAAGGTCAAGTTTCGAACCCCCAGCATGCCCACAATGAAGTGATCGAGTTCCTCTTTTTAAAAGGCCAAGTTTCAAACCCAGAACCACCCACAATGACTTGATCCAGTTTACCATTTTTTAAAGGCCATGTTTCAAACCCACAATTACCCATAATGAAGTAATCAAGTTTCCCATTTTAAATGCCAAATTTGAAACCTACAACTTCCCTCAATAATATGCTATATTTTGTTTCTTTCTTTTCACTAGACCAGATATTTCTAGATAGGAAGTAAGAAGGGGAATGGCGTTTGAATGACCTCACACAAATAGGAACTAAAATTATATGGTAAAGCACTGGCTTTAATATAACGTGTAATGTACAATGTAAAATATTCTTCTCCACCCCTACCCCCACACTCCCCAATCCCACGGCAAAAAAGAAAATGCAAAAAAGTATCGCAAAACACTCCTTGATTCCTCTACAAACTTTGTACTTAACTACATCGCTATGAACCATCGCTCCACAAATCAGTCATTAGTACACTTTGTGTTACATATATGATATCATTGCATGATACTGCTACTGTATAAACACAACTAATGAGAGCACTGCAGGCTGAAATGTCCTTCACGAAAAAAATACGATATTGAAGAACAACATCGCAAAAGTTAATGCACGGTAACCTTGATATAAAAATATAATCCATGTACTTTTGCTACGACAACCGTTTACGAACGGAAGATGAAAGAATTATTGATGTCATCGCTGTAGGATTAGACGGTTAACCTTGAAACCGCCTCTGTCTAACAATTAGATATCTGTCGATGGCGAATATCGATAGGAATAAATTCAACAATTACTTTCATACTGGCTCGCCGTTTAAAAGAGATCTCTTTGTGAGTCAGATACGACGTTGAAAGAAAAAAGCTCCCATTTTATCCTAATCGATTTATCTTACTTACTTCTTTTGATCAATGTTTCAGTGGTTGACATTGATTAGAAAGTGTTTTATATTGCAAAATTCTGATAAAATTTTAGCATTTTATGATATATACACTTTTGGCCATCACACTGGCTAAATTAAAGAAATCCCTCTCAACTTTGATGTAGATAGATGGAAATTTATTCTTAAGGTCTGATGAAGACTGTTTCAGTTTTCTTGTGTTTATTGATTAGTATCTAAATTCACCTAATGATCAATTAATATTTATACATTGATAAATAGGTTAGTTCAGCTTCAAGTATCTTTTACCATACCAGAGTATTAAAGGAGGAGAGGTACTAGTGCATCTGTTTACCCTCAAAATTCTTGGAAAGGGGTGTAAGATGTAAGCAACCATTTCCACATGGTAACTTTACCAGTAATCTATTTATTCCCAATAACAAATGGATATTTCAACTCTTCCCATATTTTTTCAGTTCTAGCCTTCTTCCCAAAACCTACTACCACCACAAACACTCATACCACCTTACAAAATTTGACACCTCAATGTCCCTCATTTAGTAATTCACTAATAAATAACTGATTCCTTGCCTATGCTGTGCCCTTGAACCCCACTCAGGGGGCCTAATGATGTCATTATCTTTGCCGTTGCCTCATCAGAACACACAAAAATCCTGGGAAGCCTCGTTATGACTAATTACTCATGAGACAATAACCATTAGCCCTAAATTTTGTGAACTTGAATGTAGTTGATGTCAGGGTGAACACGTAATCCTTTTATAAACACTTTCCTTCGACTTTACGACGATGTCATGAACAAATCATAATAGCTTGAACTACATATTGAAGGAGACAGCCTTTGCCATTGGTCGATGAAAGAAAGAATGAAAGAATGGGTAACCTTGTCATTTCTAATTATTGGGAGAGCAACGTAGCCGATGCTTCCCTAGAATTTGACCTCCTCTAACATGTAGCAGATGTCAAAAGCGCACTTAACGAAACAAATCCCACTCATTAAAGTCACAATTAATTCCCATACAAGCCACTAGACTGAGTCAAACAAATGACATACATGTCCTTGGAATTAATTGATTGAGAATTCACTGACCATGTCCAAAGTTGCTAATGGGAGTTAAACTAGATTGCAGTCTGGAGAATGCAAACAAACAATTCCCTCTCCCCCCCTTCTGCTGCCTCTTCCCCTCCCTCCTCCCTCCATCTGTCCCTCCCTCCCTGAAAAGCCAATCATACCTAAACAGACCAAGAGTGGTGAATATTGGTCCAGTTTGGCCATGTTGGAACAAGTTGTTTTGCAAATAATTACAAAATGTTTCCTTTTTTAAGTTGGACTGTTTATCCTGTAACTTTATATCTTTTGTGGGTAAATAAACTCCTTGTTTTATTTAGGGGGGGGGGGGGAGCTGGTTAACAGTATTCTCTAAACATACTATCAAAGGCCTTCAACATGGACCAAACTGAGGTACAGTAGAGCCTGTGGAGGCTTTCGTTGGTCGTGCAAGTGTAGCGATATGGACACCCGCGTTTGAGATCGGGACAACTTTCAATTAAAATATGGATAGGTGGTGTTTTTCATTCTGAAGAAACTGTCCATAGTTTAGTAAGATTGTCAACATTATTGCCAACTGAAAACACTTCTCAACTTTAAATTTTCATAATTTATTGTCATGGTAACTTTTAGATTTGAATTCTGACATTACATAATTCTTTGAGAGCAAAAGACTGTTATCAAACTACTTATCTACTGCAAAATGCCTGTGTAGGTCAATGCATACATCAGAGGGCCTAACATTTCCATCCTAGCAAAATCTTCTTCTTTTTCTTCTTGTTTGTCACTAACTTTAAATCCCTTGTTTAAGCAAACTCTTCCCTTCCTCTTTTCCTTGGAGATAAAGTTCTCTACTTAAAAATTTATTTTAGTTTTCACCAAGCTTCCACAGGATTTTACTTTTGCATTATTTTCTCCTCAGAAATTTGAAAATAAAATATTAATCAGTTTTAACTCTTCCACCTTCACAGTTTTGAAAAACCGCTACGGGCAAAGTACCACCAAAGTTGCATAGGGCAATTTTCGGCTAAAAATTGCTCTGAACTTCCTATCGTCATAGCCATGACCTTCTCGTTAAATCATTTTTAACATTTACACTCATCAACATTTCATGAATATAATTTTTTGTTTCTTGACAATTTTAATCTGCTTTTAAGGTTAAAAACTCTGACGGGAAATGGATCTAGTCTCCTTCACTCTCAAACAGAATAAACAATTTATCTGCTGTCAACAGATGACGAAACTGACAAGAGACGAATGGCAAAAAAAACTGAAGATCTTTAGTTTTCCATCAAACGATTAACTCTTGCTTTAAAGTGGCAGAAATTGGGAGAGAAAAAATGCTCACATTCTTCCTCAAAAGAAGAATTGACAAGTACAAGATTAGCAAGCCCTCTTTAAATTTCTTACAATGTTGACAACTAGTGGTAGATTAAGTAGAGGGGCCTAACATTTCCATCCTAACAGAATCTTCTTCGTCTTCTTGTTTTGTAACAAACTTTCAATCCTTGTTCAAGCAACTCTTTCCTTCCTCTTTTCCATGGAGATAAAGTTCTCTACTTTTCAAAAATATATTTTATTTTGTATCAATCTTCCTAGATCATCGTCGTCGATTCTTGTATACTGTTAATGGATGACAGCCGACCGTACGACAAACCTCAAGAATAAGTCATAACGGAGTATATCTATGGACAGCTGTCTGCCCCCGAATAGTCAGTGAGCACAATTGCTATGAAAACCAGATTGAGCAATACCCTGAGACATCTTTCCACCACTGCTTACCTTCAACCTATCGAGGGCGCTCTCCTTAGACGGTGATGTAATCCTCTGAGCGATGGTGCTCGTGAGACTAGCGCTATTGATGTCGATCCCTTCCTGTTTCAGAATCTCTCTAAGCCTCATGACTTCTTCCTTCAGCTCTCTTATAAGCTTGGCGTTTGGATCCTCGTTGACGATAGCCTTACACACGATGCTCTTGGCTCGGTCTGCATATCTACGGTATAATATTTATCAAAGATAAGTTATAACGAGGATTCCCCAACAGCATAAAATTATTTTTTTTTAAATGTTTCTAGCATTTGTCGTCAGAGTTGCATTCTTTCTATGCAAATCCTACGATTCACATGCCATGATATGTTGCAAAACAAAAAAGAAGAGATTTCAGTATATTTTGCTTAAATTTCAGAATCTACCTTAATGTGGCCAGTGTGAGGTAAACGACATCATCTTACAGGGCAGTTAAGGAAGAATACATACTTTTGTCTATATTAAAATGTAAATTATTCATGCAAACAAGGATCTCTGACAACATATTTATGAGCCCTGGATCTCAGAGTATGGACGATACTTTCACACATATTCCAAATTGCATGAAACATTGATTAAATTACAGCTTTGAATATGGTCTTTGGAGATGGGATGTGCTTCATGTATCAAAGAATCAAATTTTGTGAAAATCATACATTAATACTCCAGTATTGGTACTAATTTTTTCTGTTATATCATACCATACTGTATCAAAATAATTCATTAAATATTAAATTGATTGAAATATTATGGACAAATGGAAAATCGTGGTTCAATGGAATTAAATTATTAAGCGGAGGTGATAACGTAATGAGCTAGTATTTAAATATAAATTAGTGTACAAAACTTTGTTTGGAAACATTTCCAAGACGAAAAGCAGCCTAATGCATACAAAATATCAGAATTTCTTTCAATCCGACTGAATAAAAAAGTGTCTATGAAATGTTTAAAACTATCCGTTTCTAACCTCAAAGTACTAAGAGTTTCATCATAATTTATGTCTGCTGGACTGAGGGCAGCAACCATGGCTGTCTTGGAGTTTCCTCCTAGGTTTTCCCTTAGCAACCACGTCAGCACCGAGTCACGGTACGGAATGAAATCGTTCTTCTTTTTTCGTTTGTTGCTCGACTGAAAGGTGGATGCATGCAATCCGGTAAGATCAACGGTTAACAAATCAATGAGAGAAACATCTTAAGCAGCTTTGATAAGAAAAATAAATCCAAAAACATTTTTGTATAAAAAAATGGATAAACATTACACAATTGAAATTTCAATCAAAGATTAGCAGGCTTTCAAAATTCTAATGACCAAATGCCTGTGCATTCACCGTTTGCCAGAACCAGAAGAAACAAGGCCCTCGCATTTTCTTGGTAGTATAGATTATTAAAACCAGAAATTCATGATACGTTAGTTAACCATCATCAGACAAAGATTTGGAATGACTTTAGTACCTCACATAAGCCCAGCATTACTGCTTTATCAACAGCAAGTATATTACTGGGGTGCTCCCATAACCCCATGCACAGTAATCTGATGTGTATGTACAGTGATGTAATTCAGCAAAATGCCAGTCAGAATTTGATTTCAGCCAGTCGATTTTTCCTAACTACTTGCATTTTTTAGAAAGTGACTATAATTTGAAATTCTAGCCCTGATAAGGTGAATATCTCCTGTACTTTCAAGTTTCGTCCGGGTTCTGACATCTCAATTTGTTTTTTTGTTTGTTTTTTTGCTTAGATGCGTATATTATTACAATGAAAGCTTGTATGCAATTTTTGGAGAGAAAAATTTCATAACTGTACATCTCTTAAAATTCTTGACTTAAAATAAAGACGACCAAATTCACGAAGCTTTCAAAGCTGTGTAAACTAAACCCAACACTTATAGAATGAATTTATTTATTTGTTTTCAAGGAACGGTTTTTTCCTGGAACCTTAACCATAATTGCTCTGCCAATCGCAAATTATCAACGTGCCTACAAGTACGCAGCTAATTTAAACATCACATCAGCTTCACAACATCTGGGATAAATATACTTTATCTGTTTTCCAAGAAATGATATTTAACAGCCCAGTTTTCCTGTTTAATGATAGATTGATTGGCAGAAAAATGAGGACAATATTAATTAATAACACAGTATGAGAAGAAACAGGTTCACATACAGCTGAAGATCTCATCAAATCATCATTAAATCTACCGAAATTGAAAGAAAATCCCCAAAGGGTTAGGACCAATGGTTATCAGTCTCTTATGTCAACAATGGTAAAATGCGAGCGAGGATGGCGAATGCTACTTAACGCAGCACGAGTCGAGGTTTTGCAATATTGCGTGACGAGATGAGAGTCATCGATTAAATGGCTACGAACCGTTTCGGAGGATTCACGCTTTTAGCAGGAGATGTGTAATACAAAATAAACATACACTGACTCAGAAATGATTCAACTTTACTTGAAAGAGCTCACTACATTAATTTCTTTGCTTTTTTCAAGAAATAAAAAAAAAACTTTTTTGAGTTTTTGGCCACGACGTTTTATAAAAATATCTTGAATTCTTGAATCTATGGGATTAACTGCTACAACAACATTGAGATAGCGATCAAAATACATTCACATAAAATTAGACGAATGAGGTGTCCAACACCGAGCAGCAGACAACATCTATATAGCAACACTATTAGAGGTAATTAGCAAACACAAGCTGCAAAAGAACACACATGGAACTGCTCGTCACTTGGATGTCACCATGGCAACAGAAATGTCTTCCCATCTCTGAGCAAACAGAATTGAAATTATAGTTAAGAGCTCTCTGTTAGCACTGGCATAAATGTCAGGGAAACCCTGGGGAGAACCATCCGGCCGTCCTGTATTAATGATTGCTTGTAGGTCAACTGGCAATGATGCTGACACGGGCGAGGGGAAAATTACAACTTCCGTAAGAGGAGAGTGATGACAAAAACAGAAACGAATGACGGGTGAAAGGATCGGGCGAAGGAGGAAGAGAAGAACGGCAAAATCAATAGATGACCGATTTTCCATGGACGTGCACTAACGATAGGCGGCCATTTTGTTCGACGATGATCACATTATAACCGGTTAATCTGTTGTACCGTTTTCGCAATTACAATAACGACTGTTGTTAGCATTGCGATGTGTATTGATGTTTGGAGACTCGAGTGTATAGTCAATGTAGAAAGACTTGCTATGCTAGGCTACATACGAAACAAGAAATTGTTGCAATGTAGGGGTTGGTTGGTAATAGAAACCAACCAGTTGGGACAATTTTTTAATGTGAGTTAACCACCAGTGTTAGCGCTTAGATGTTAAAAAAGGTTGGGAATTCTTACAATTTGTTTATTTTGGATCTGTCTTATCACATATGCATTTTGTTCAGTCTGCACGAGAGCCCTCATCCTTCTTATAACGTGAGAGTTTAACAACTATCACATCTGCACCTGTTTGTTCTCAAGTTTTCAAATTATCACGCCAGATGTCAGTTTAAAATAGAAACATGTCGGCTCTTATTACCGAATATCTGTCAAGTACGTCGCAAAGACGGAAATTTCAGAAAGAAAAGTAATTGTGGAAAAGAAAATTAGAGATCTGCTCAAAACCAAAATATCCTATTCTGATATATATATTCTGACTCAAGTAATTGAAGGATAAAAATAATTGCAAGGAAAATACACATCCATGACTGTTTCACGACCGAGCGTGACCGGAAGAGATACTTGTGAGATAACTCAATGGTAAGATTGAGACTTTACTGCAGATATCAAGATTCAAATATAATTTTCAGAGAAATGGAAAATTTTAATTTTCATTACTAATATCCTAACATAATTCAACTTATCTGGAAACTAATCTTCACAAAAAAAATCACCAGTGATTTCCCCTGAAAACCCCAGGAATATTTGGAGAAAAAGTGTTGGAAGCCTCAAACACAGGCTCACACAGGAATTTGTGGCAACCTCTGGCAAGAAATCCAATGAGTGAAACTTTGTGTATACTAGCAAGGTTAATTGTGACGTGGAACTTTCCAAGTTGTCTGTTTACTGCATTATTCATGGCTTGGATTGTCTCACAAACATGTGTCAAATCTACACCACACAATTTCACTTGCCTAATAGGCGTACATAAACACATGTGAATTTATCTGTGAAATTGGTTCCAAAAACAAAGGTGTACCAGCAGACTTTAATGTGTGTTTTCTTTTGTGTTTAACCCTGTGTTCACAGGGGCAGTTGCCATGGGTACTTGTTTTGTGAATGTAGACATGAGTTGAAGACAAAGTACACACTATTCATATTGAACATTTTCAAAGGATGTTTCTTAAAAATATGTTTTTTACATTAATGTAAAGTTCTACTGTCTTGTAGGCAAAAACACAATGTTAGTGAACATTGTAATATTATAAGTGGATAGCATTTAGTTTGTACACTGCAAGGTTATAATGATAAATAAGGAGTGTGTCATATATATATCTAGCATCAAATTTCAGGCATGCTTTATGGATGACTTTCATGTAAAAGAATTTATATTGAAATGTAACCTATGGCAACCACAATCACTTCCTAATTTGTCAAATGCAATTTTTTTCTTCCAAAAACGTTTTATTTGTTAAAATTGCCTTCAGAGATAGCAAGGCTACTATCGTGAACGTAGCATGGATATTTGAAAAAGTTTAAGACCTGGTTATCGAGGCTGCTCTGGTAGTGTCGTTTGACCATTCACTACAATTCCGGCAAAGTACAAAGATTTCAAATAAATGAACACATTAAGCATACCAATGTTACTGAATGAAACGAGGAAAACCCATATCAAAAGTTGAGACAAGTCTACACAGTCAGCACAATAATGGCAGCCTCGTTGAAGAACAGAAACGACAATATCACAAGGCAAGGAAAGCGTAGAGGCATCGGAAGATAGCAGATAACATATATGGTTAGGCTGAACTTAATTAATCCATGATTCACATCGACTGCTCTGTTTTCTGACAATTCTACGGTGAAACTTTGATGAAATCATTCAATAATCAATGCAACAAAAAGCAGACAGAAATACATTAATATAATATACATGGCATAACTATGTAGCATTTCTAGAAAAGAAAATTTTATATAACAAATTAAATGACTAAACCTGGATCAAAGGATATTCAACAGTGCAAGTTGTGACAGTTCTAGCTAATTACTGCTGATCTACAATGCCACAAAATGTCACCAAGTGTCAAAGCTGTAAATATACAGCTTTCTTTTGTTTTTCTCACAAAAGTATGAAGCATTCTGGGAACCCTCACGAGCTCCCCTTTCACGTTGCCACCCAGCCATGTTCTTCTCAGCATTCTATTAATTTTACAATCAATTTGGCAACTATCAACTGTAAGGCTCACTTTTGCTACACAAGGGCAGTGCCATGACCCTTGAAATTACAAACACATTTCAAATCTTTTTTCCTTAACATCTCAATTCACATAAAAAAAATTTAAAACAGGAGAAGAAAGCTGTAAACAAAAACACATTCATGCAGCTTTGCAGGTGAACATTGTTCAGCAGAAAACAAAAACCATTTTTTTTTTCATTATTCTACAGGCTACAACAAGACTGCACTTTCACTGCATTACTTCACTGTCGCCATGGGAACAGTTTTTTGAGTGGCCAATGGGAAAACTACATATATATTATGTTTCTAATGGAGATATGGTTAAAGGGACTATAAGAGTGAAACAGCCACTATCGTCTAGTTTACATGTCGATGGAAGCTTGCATTGCTCAGAAATTGGTCATATTAGTGATGGTTATGTTAGCAATATATAGTCCCTTTAAAAGCATCAAAACATCAAAAGTTGTCAGAAGTACACAGGTGGGTGGGGGTGGGGGGGGGGTATATCTTACCGATGGCAACTGAGCCTTAAGAGAATAACCGGCACAGAATGATTGGAAAATTAAAAAAAGAAACGTGCAAAAAGTTTGAAAGATTCTTGCAAGAAAAGAACATGCCGTCGTTAATATATTTCGAATAATGCAAATTAGGGTTTACACGAGTGATTCGATATATATCACATTTGCATACTCGGTGAACAAAAGTATTAATACGACAGGTTATATATCATAGCATATGTAGTGCAGAGAATTACTTAAGACATAAATATATATAATAAGGCTTAATACCTTACAGAGTACGCTTGACGTAATATCTTCGTAGAAAATCTAATTGATGCTATTTGTCAAAACATTTTTAATTTGTTGCTATGAATTATTAATTTGTTTGAACACCTTTTTAATTTGTTCTTAACAATTCATAACTCTAATAAATAAATACTTGGTAGTGACAAAATGATAATTATTACAAGGAATAAATGATTCCTAGTATCCTACAGATGAATGGTACTAATAGGCTTTCATAAATTCGTTCTAAAGAGCCTTGAAAATGAAACAGAAAGCAGATGATTTTGTAAGTGTGTGGTAAATTCAGTAGACGATGTAGCAATGAGGTTTTTTTTCCATTAAAAAGTTGTGCTGAATTCCATTGGACACCTTCAACAAATCTGTATTCAAAGGAAACTGGCTTTTTGAGTTTTATTGTAGTTTGATAATTTCCAACAATATTTGATAATCAAGAAACTAGTCACATTTCATTCTAAGGCAAAACAAGAAAATGACAAACATTTTTCTATTTTTCCAAAGAAGTAAAATACTACCACTTAACAATGTATCTGGGTGAAAGATTTCTAAAACTCGAATGGAAGCAGTAATGATTTGCTAAAATTGTTTCTCGATGAAGAAAAATGTCTAGTAGAGCATCCATGTACTCTCCTAGATCGAACAACTCTGCAATATTTGTGCACACACTATGCAACACTATTATATATCATAATGCTGAAAAATTGGAACCAAATACAAACTGTTGCAATAATTCATCTCCCATATCACTGTCCATATTGCTACAACCCTAATCTGCTACTACTGAGGTACCTTTTTAGGCTAGATAACACCACACTACTTTTCCTTATTTCAACTATTCTACATGCAACATCTATGATTCTTCACGAGACACAGTTTTTTTTTTCCCCTTGTTATTTGGTTTTAACCAGAAAATGTATGGATTACTCCTCCCCCCCCCTCCAAAACAAAAAAATATTGGTTTATAATTTACAGCAATGCTGAGCGTTGAATAAACCTTCACGTTTCTTACCATTTCTGCCAGAGCTGAGATGACTTTGCCGAGCGTTGTCAGGGACTTGTTTATATTAGCACCTTCCTAAAGTCCCCCCAAGAAAGAAAGAGCAAAAAGAAAAAAAAAAAGAATAACAATAATACTGTTTGTATAAGTGTTGCTACGACAGGATGAATCATGCCTCGTGGTACGAGCAGAAAACAAATAGGAGGCAAAACTAGCACTTATACTTGTTTGGCAAAAATGTCATTCAAAAAGAAGTTAATTATGATAATTATTGATAGAGGGAGAAAAAATGGGGGGGGAGGGGACAAATTATCCCATATCTGCTCGGAAAGAACATATTGTCACGCACATTCCAAATTGAAAGCTGCTGCAAAGAAAAAACCCAAATACAATCAGAAGGATAAAGTTTGAATGTAAATCACTAAATATTCATTCAATTCTGTCCGGGGAAAATAACATATTCTTTTGACACTGGTTACTGTATTAATGGGTACTTTTCAGTGAATAGGGAAGAGCAAATACGTCCATAATTTGGCATATTGAGGATGAAATTTGAGATTGCAGTTGGTCAAGATGGAAATATGTATAATGCTAACAGATTTTACGTTGTAAAATTTTGCTCAAAAGGAGAGGTGCTGAAACGTGTTCTTCGTCACTCTTATGGTGTGATCACAAAGAATGTGTAGGATGAAGAAATATTAAAAATGCATACAGTCAAAGGCCTTGAACAGGAAAGAAGGGTTGGGGAGGGTGAGGGGGGTGTTAAATGGATGGGAAGCAAATCTCTTGCAGTAGCAGCTCAATATGTCTGATCTTCAAAATTAAATGGAGGTTATATCACCCCTGCCCCCTCCACTCCCCACCTTAGCTTCCCTTTAATTCCTCCCCACCATCCCTCCCCCTCTTTGAAACATCACCAGTGTCCACTACAACTGAAACAGGGGGCAGCACAAAATGAATGATGGTGCTGTCAATACAACTTGCCTACATGCACAAAGGTAAGTGTACAGCTATAGTGCCAATAATCAGCCAATTTAGTATTACAATCCCAGGAGTCAATAGGGCCTTCCTATGGCTATTCTACTATATATGACCATGATTTATTTTCATGTTTAATCCCATATTGAACTAGACTGAGACTGTGAAATTCAAGCCCGAGTTATATGCAATCCCCCTCCCCCCTCCCTCCCCGTACAATGAAATACGACTGGCAATGTAGCAAACGTTGATTCCTTCGATTTACCCAGGGGCCAGGGAATAAATCCAAGAGATAAATTGTCGGCTTTACCGTACGTTAGACTCTCTACGATAGATCCATAACGAATAAGGGAGAGGAACTTGTTCCTAATTCATAGACGTTCACCGATTGTCAGCCATGTATCAAGCAGTAAATTTCTGCTAGATTTTGAATGAACTGCAATCTTTTGAATTATATCGTCCTGGATGTATATATATTTATGGTCTGTATACATACGACTTGGCTACTAAATCACGACGACTACGGAATGAGTTTTCATCTATTTCAAAAGGGACAACGTTTGAAAAATTTCCAGCCTATCATGATTTACGATGGTATCCATGGAAACAAACATGGACTGAAACTTATTACTCATGATCAGAGGGGGAGAGGGGGGGGGTGATGTAAATTCCTCATCTTTTGGGTATTAAACCAGAAAAAAATTATAGCAAAATAAAATATAAATTCAATGCATACATGAAGAAGATATGTTCCTTTTTTTTGTCTACATCTTAGAACCGTAAGTGTTCAGGAGAATGTGATCATACATTTCAAATCTCCTAGTGGAATTTTCTTTGTCTTTGTTATTTTTTTTTCTTTCTTTTATTGTCATCTTTAATGAGGCTAGTCCCGCTCAGTGCAGAAACACTGCTTTCCAGAGGAGCCCTCAATTATTGTCGTTGTTGTTGTTTTTGTTTTTCAGTTGCACACAAACAACACCATAAATAGGCACTACTGTTTTGTATGTATTGATAAATTGCTCATACCTATAGAGACATTATAGAATATTTTACTACATAAGCTGGTGACAAATGAGCATTGTCTTGTCCAAATCATATAAAAAGTTTTTTCCCCTTGCAATTTTATGTAATTTATACTGATGTGTTTCTTTTCTTCTTTTTTTCAAAAATATTTTTGTATTTCTGTTGTAAAAATGATACTTATTCAAGTAAATACAAGCAGCCTCTGAATTAAAATTTTCATGAACAAACTTTACATCAGCAGACACGTGAAATTTGACTGACCTTTAACCTTACACCTTTAGCCCCTGTAGAGTCAGCTCTTTCACTTCCTGCCAGGTCAACCAAACTGATTTTGCTGACTTTCTCTGTGGAGAGTTTTGACAATTCGTCATACTTCTTTTGGGTGAAAACGATGGTAAACACAGCGTGTGACCTACTACTGGTAGCATTCATGTTTGTAGAGGCAACAGTCCTGAAGAGAGAAGAATAAAAGGAAGGGTTGATTAAAATACCCAGGATTTCTATTGTTTCTATATATTTCTGTTTTTTTCTGGGCATACTGGGTAAGATTAAAAGTAAGAGCACATAATCAATCTCCAACCCAGTAAAACAACGTTTAATGATAAACCAAATGGACCTGTTAAAATCTGTTTTGACATAGTGCCTTTATTGTATAGGCAATGGTTGGAAAAGGAGAATCTGTAAGGTCAATAGCACATTGTGCAAAAATTCTTTGATTGTATTGTTAAAATTAGATAGAACACAATATACTTTATGTTAAACAGTCCCAGGTCCTGTCACTAGGATGGTCACTTTAAATAAAGCAATTTATTTCTTTTCTCTAAGTGATTCAGTCCAAAGCCCAATCGATTTCAATCCAGGCACACTCTAATTAGTTTCAATCTAACTGCAGTAGTTCAATCGAAGCCAACATATTTCAATTGAAGCTACGCCAATTTTCAAACTGTACATTTAGTTTTACTCTTGACCTTGCATTTCATGTTCTCCCTTATCTCCCCTAGCACCCCACCCCACCCACCTTCCTTAAGATGAAGAGGAGGAGAAGGCAAAGAAGAAATGAGGAAGAATGAGTTGGAGAAAAGGAGAAGAAGAGGGACAGTGAAAGTTAGAGTAGGATAAGAAGGCACAGACGAAGCGGATTGAGAATGAGGAGGAGAAAGGAGAGAGAAGAGGAGAGAGGAGGAGAGGAAAGAAGAGAGGAAAAGAAGGAGGGAGGAAATATTTGAAGAGGAGGGAAATGAGGAACTGAGGAGTGAGAGTAAGATGGAGGACTGACCTGGCTTTGTTTCCTTCATCCATCAAATCTGATATGTCATTGTAGGAGGTGACTGCGAGCTTGGATAAATCTTCCACGTACGGGCCGAGAAGCGGATGTTCTCGGACTCGGAGATTCTTCTGGTTGGGGTTGAGAAGGTCCCGGACCCGCTCACAGTAAATCTCCATGTAACTGACTTCCACGGAGAACTGGAGGTTGCCGTCGTTGTTCTTGTCGATGCGGTCAAAGAGTTCCTCGCACATCTAACGGAGGAAATATTAGCAAAGTACTTTGAGCAAAAACCGAGAAACGACCAGAAGTATTGTCTTTTCGGATAAAGGAAAAAAACACAAGAGAAGGGTATGGCTCTTCGGGAAAGCTTGTTATTTTAATCTTACTATATTATGGATAGTATCACGCACATACTACAATTTTGTGGGGTTTTCTATTTTGTATTTTAATGTTTGATCAATAAATTTGCTATTTTTACAGGATTATGCTTACTTTTCCTTTCATTTGAATATATCTATTGTTAAATCTTTGACAAAACTTCGAATGCAAACTTCCAATCAAACATTGGTACCAGGTAGGATGGTATACAATTGAGAAGTAAATCATATCATTAAACATTTGTTAACCCGTGTCACTGATGCTCACCTTTTCTATGACAGCATGTTATTAACCCCTCCCCCCACCCCCTCCTCCTCCTCCTCCCACCACTGACCAAAAGTAAGGGTAGGGCAAACAAATGCAGTTGTACATGGAAAGCAACATACTAAAGACATTAAACATGAAGCCTTTCAACTGATAACAGGCCTTAATCCAAGCTACTGTACTTAATGACTAAATGCCAGTGGGATTTTGCTTTTTTCTGCCAGTAATTGATAAGAACTAACACATGGTCAGTAAGTTCTAATGTTTGTTGTTTTTATGGAAAATTCCAGTGAGAACTTCATTTTAGCTATGGATTAGATTTTTTAAGTACTTGCAAATTTTATTAATAGGCAAAAATTTTGAAATTCCAGGCCTGAGTTATAACAATGAAATGCTGCAAAAATCAACCACTCCCATGGTTTGGCTCTGACTAATTTTGTTCATACTAAGCAGGTTGCAGTGGAGTGGCATAAAAAGTTAATGCAAACTTAAAGTTGAACATACACGATTCTCCAAAGTTTCTCATCATAAGGCCATGCTGTTTTTGCATTACAAACTAGTAATTTGTGTTCATGTAACTATGGATAATGAGATTGATGGGAAAGTCATTCTTTGGTTTCATCAGTGATCGGGGAAAAAAAGCAACAGAAAAACAACAACCCTGACAGAATGATAGAAGGATTAATCAATAACTAAAGGTTACTGCACTGTTGCGTAAACTTTTTTTGACGTGAAATATCAGCCTATATAATAACCGTAACTTCCGTACCTGCGACCAATCAATTTCCATAATTATACGAATCTTGGAATCAAGGTGAAGCTTTGTAATAAGCAGGTTTTTCTATGAAGAAGATGTTTGCATCCGATAAAATATTTCCGCCCACACGCGCGCAGCGAGTATTATGTATCATGTTTGTTTCTGATAATGGTGTTTGTTATATATTGACCGTGTCCTTTGCCATTTTTGTATACCCTTGAGAGCGTTTGCAAAATCTACACCTAAAATTGCGGCTTAAGAACGTCAAACTCGTAATTAGTGAGTCATCTCGAAGAAAGCCTTGAAACTTGAGATGTGATACAAAGAATTAAGAAAAAAAAAATTCCCAGTGTGAAGCCATAGCTAATGAACCGTGAAGGAAACTTTTAATCAAAATTTGAGCGGTGAAAGGATTCACGCTGTATTTAGTGTTGATTTGAAACTGTGTGTGTTGATTTGGCAAATCCAGGATTTTAATAAGGAGGGGGCCTGTGGCCCTGGGGTGGTTGAAGCTGACCTCGATGTAGGGGGGGTCTGAAATGTTGAAATTTCAGATGTAAAATGGTGTATTCTGAGGCACATTTATACTACAAAGTAGGTCTGAAAAATAGGTACAAAACACAAGGTTGTGCTATAAAGTAATTTTTTTTGTGTGAGGTGATGGGGGATGGGTGTACACCTTACACACACCCCACATATGGGCAATACCCAGACCAATCTTCTGTGTCCCACTACCAGGTTGACAAAACTATATCAATGCGAGCAGTGGAACCGTAAGAGCATACTATAAGAATTATGTCGACATTTTATGATACAAATGGGAAATGATAGATTTGGCTTTCTGCAAGTAGATTAGTTAGGATGAAATACTACTTCCAAAAGACGTTACAGGTACATCCTTTTTATCTCATCTATGATGTCATGCAAGCCTGCGGCATATCAAAGAGGGTCACCCTTCTCATCCTATAGATTGGGTACAAAATTTCACTTTAGGCAAAACAAAATCAATAACCCATGGTTTACAATTTTATCAGCCTTACAGTACTAATAACAAATCGGACTAATCATATCATCATTCTACTGCGATGATTCAAATAAAGTTCTTTTAGTTCTTTTAGCTATATTGGATACCATTCAGAGGGTTTTTGACTACATAAAATGTTGATATTGTGGTTACTATGTGTCTCTTTATAATATTGACCGGTAAATTGGGTGCAAAATTTCACTTGTGGCCCCCACAAAATCTATAAAATAAAACCCATGGTTTACAAATGAATCAGCCTAACTAATAATTAGACTTATCATATCATCATCATACTGTAATGAATAAAATTAATTTCCTTCCATCTGTCATCTATATTGGATACCATTCAGAGGGGTTTTTGACGACAGAAAATGTTGATATTGTGGTTTCTTTGTGTCTTTTTATAATATTATGACTTATGGAATATGAATCAAACTCTGATTATACTGCTCTAAGCTATAAATGAATTATTACAGTGTCACTTTAAACTCGCTAAAAAAAAAAACCCTAAACCTACATTTGGGGCCGGGTTACCAGCGATGATGTATTTCCCACGTGCATTGACTGTATCGATCGACCCTAAGGGTTTGAAGGATATAAAGCTGGGGCTAATGGAAAAACTTGCTCTGTATAAAATCCGATACTTTGCAGTATATTACATGCATGGGCACTGTGAGAGGACAGACGTGCATATCGAGATGCTTGCATCCTGTCCTGTGGTTAATGAAAGTAAAGCTGGATATGATGTCAGGAGTAAAACAAGAATGAGTCACGCCAAAACTTGTAGGCACAATTTGAAGGAAAAAGCATCGTAAATTACTAAAAGCTGGGACGAAGAAGTGACCAGTTAGGTGAGGAGACGGAGAGATTTTTATATTTCAGAAAAATACTCCGTTTATTGTACAGATGGAAATGTAAAATGGTCTGTGTTGTTAAAATAGAAAATAATCCTGATTTTGTCAAGTTATCTGGAAAAGAACACAGGTCGGATGAGAAGTGTACGGGAGGTATATAGCCATGGGGTTTGGGGGTTACTTAGAAGGCCCAGGGATATGGGATGAAGATTAATGTATCCACATCGTCATAATAAACTTCAGGCAAAATGATGACGTAAAAAAGGGAGTGTGGTGATAAATGATTGTCTCTGGCTCCAGACATGGTTCTTGTCACATGGTGACAACAGAATATACTATACGACTGCTTTTCTTCCCTTAACTATTTGGTCAAAATATGTTTGTCAAAATTTGTTTGTCCAAATATTGGTCAAGATATAAATGACTGCGATGCAAATTACCTGAGGGATAATGCCCTGTTGTGTCCCTTCCTGTTTTCCCATCATGGTATATGACTTTCCTGAACCGGTTTGACCGTATGCAAATATACATACATTATATCTGTAAAGCAAAAAAATTATAGGAATTATTCGAAGGGGTCAAAACATGTCAACAATTTTGTGAGCTACTTAGAGGACCCATGCATGTACACTGTTATGCTTTCACAACATACCCTTAGCGACATCAAAGAACTACTGAACTGACTGTAGCTGTAAACATCCCAAAACTTACCGAATTTGAATATTAACATGCATGTAGCAATGAGCTTATCTGAGTGAGGAACACAGGGTTATACCAATGGTAATTAACAGAAATGAAAATTCACACGGATACAAAAATAATAAAGGTCCATGTTGGAAAAGTGCTTCTAGACACTTCCGGTGATGAAGTGAGAAGGTGTTTTAGTGACCAGAAATGATTGGTCCCTACAAGAGGTGGAGGAGAAGGGGTGGATGTTAGTGTTCACTCTAGACACTGTAGAGTGAGTATGATAAGAGAGAGAGTGAAATATATGCATGTAAACTATTTTTCCAAGGTAACTGCCTGATTATGCACAAGAACCATTCTATGCACCCCCCCCCCCCTTCCTCAGATATGCAACACAAGAACTCCATGGGCATACATAAGACTTTTACCGCTTCAAATGACATGTTTACAAAACATTCTAAATTTGTCAAGGACAGATTGTGTTTGAATATCATCATGGATGGCTCTGCTGTTGATAATACGTTAAAGGAACATGGTTTCATTTTTATTATTAGAATTGATAAAACAATGGATTATAATTAACAGTTAGACCTGCACCGAGGAGCTGAGTCATCGTCAATTTAGCCTTAAAAGGATATTAACAAATATTTAAGGTGAATATCTTAGCAACAAATCTAGCATTCATTTTTGTTTTTTTCCTGAGATTCTTCGTCTTCTTTGAATTTGAATTTATTGTCCACAATCGGAAATTCGTCTTACACAAGTCGAATCAAAAAAAGAAAAAAAGAAAAAGAAAGAAGAAAAGCAATAGTATAAGTATCAATAGACTGCGATACACATACAGTACTACAAACATATACAGCAAGTACTAAAAATAAGAAACTTATCTTCTCACTTGTGAATTAAATATATGGATAGAATTAGGCACAAATGAGTATCTGTAGCGGGCCCTAAGTGTACGTGGTGGGCATCAACGCAGTCCAGAGCGGTTGTAATTATAGTGCTGAAACAAAGGGTGTGTTGGGTCTTGCATGATATGTTTCAATTTTTTGCAGACCCTCTCATGGTACAAGTACTCTAACGATGGTAATTGAGCACCGATTACACGCTGAGCAACTTTCCTAGGTTGCTCAAGCATCTTGCATGGTATATAATGTATCAAGACTACAATGAAGCCTAGTATGAATTTAGCATGAATTTTAGCACTCACCCTTCAAAGGCATGAGACAACATTTCCTGTCCAATGTCTTCATAGACTTTCCTTTGAGATGCAAACGATGGGTCATCATCCTGAAAAGACAAAATAAAAAAAAATAAAAAAACATAAAGATATCATAAATAATGGACAATTAGGCAAAAGATTTGATAAAGTACTGGAAAATGTATCTTACTTCTCTGTTCTCCCATACAGTACAATATCACATCAATATTTAGAGTAAAATGAACTCGGTGGAACACAGTGTTAAATGATAAATTAATCTATGGGCAAGCAAAGGTGAGATAAATATCAAAGGTAAAATATTCATCAAGTGGTTCTTGACACGGTGGAAAAAAAGAGTGCAGTAGTTCCGATGAGATAGGTGAAGTAGAATTCAGAGAAGTAACTTTGATATGGAAGGAAAAAGTTTCATAGACAATGTGAAACATTTTTTAAGTAATGTACATCTATGACATATAGATTAGCACATAAAAGGAATATTCACTTCAGAAACTCATCAAAATGAATTCTCAGTGATGTCAGAGACTGCAGCTTGTCAAGTCCCCCCCCCTCCCCATTTCCCCCTCCCCGGAACAAGAAAGGACCTGACAATGCACCCTGTTAATTTAGGGCATATGGCTGAAGTCTCCCCATTAAGTCTCCATCATCTCATCCAATGAAATGAATCACTTCATATAACATCCTCTCTGTAACTCATCATCACTGAGATGAACAATAAATAGCTGTCAATTTAGTCCCTGATGTTCATACTCTGATATAAATAAACCCCTACTGAACTTATAGATCTGGACATCCCTTGTAGTATCGCTAATTACCATAGCAACTGTCAAGTATTTTGCAGCATATGGCAACCTATGAAATATGAGCATTTAATTTTACCATATTGCATCCTGCTCAATTTGCACAAGATCATTGTGATACCAAAAAAAAAAAAATTGCAAGACATCAAAATCAACTACGGTTTGGACGAGAAATGAAAGATTTCAGAAATATCTTATTTTAATATGATTATATATGGTCCTCTACAGATAATATAATTAAGCCCTACAAAATTAAAAGTTGATACTTATTACTTAGCAAATAAACTCAGACATTGTAAACAATGTTTCAAATTGGTATCTAATGCTCTGAACTTGCCATCCATTGTATGCAAATTAGATGCAAATGTCGTCGTCGTTGGATTACACCGCAATGGGGATTAGAATCTCGCTAATTGAACGAAAGAATTAAAAACGAGCAGCTTTTAGGTAGGCTTTGCGTCTTTGCCCTACTCTACTCTAAGTACATGGCAAGGACAACATTTCTATTGATATCTCAAATTTAGTTTATTGATAACTACTGAAGAAAAAAACTAAAATTGTGAGGCTTTTAGAAGATTGCTGCATAGCACATGGTTGGAAACTGAAACAGTTTCTTTCTCTTCCTCAAAAAAAAAAAGGACTGTTTAGGAGCGATTGGTTTCAGAGTTGTAGTGAGTTTCTTAAATGTAAAATTCAAGCTGGATGATGAATTGCCAGGCCTAGAATTTCATAATTTTAGACACTTGCTAAAACATATGCCAGCTTAACTCTTATTGCTAAAATGACAATTCCCACTTGAATTTTCCTTGAAATAATACAAAAGCAACATGTGTCTAATGGCAGAAAAATACAAGGGACGTTATTTCTACTTGCGAGTGGCAAAATTCCCGGGCATTTATAGTCAGTAAAGTAACCTGCATTTTGAGGCATAATTGCTGGTGGTTTATAATTTCTCACTTAAGTTGCCATGATAACACATGTCATACTTATAAGAGTGATACTAATTTCTTAGACCATAAAGAAGAGAAAGTTGGTAAAATTTCACAACATATTTAGTTTTATCTAAGAGAATAATATACAAATGAAAGTCAGTTGGTTTACCAAAGTGTCATACGATGGCAAATACGAAAACAAAAACTCAACATTCCGATATCAATATTGGAGATGTTCTAAACTTTAAACAGCAACCATGTATCTTTAACATCGGCCATCCGTTGGCCTTTAAATGCCATCCAAAGTTTCGTTCCTTGCTTAAGTGTTCCAGCAGATTACCGGCTGACATTTTCGTAGACAGGCCTTCGAAGACTCAGTAATTCTTATCATGGAGGAATTAGACAGTCGACGCTTAGAACATCATCTGTAACTGATTCACCCCAGTGGATACTTTAGGACTGCTTTCACTGATGAGGGAATGATACAACTTATGCATGGGTTCATGTATATATTCATTTCTTCGTCATGGCATTATAATAACTAAGATATTAATGTAACAGTTTCTCTGTTGATCATTATTACTTTCTGACATTTCCAGCCAATAAGATGGCTTTCGCAAAAAGGCAGCTGAGAGTATTTTGACAAGCAAAGCCTGTTAAAATTTGTATTTTATTTGCTATTACATCTGTTAATGTGTTTCAAAATACAGAGCTTGTACATACTCATTCGATGTAATCTGTGGAACTGTGATTGTGGTGCAAATGCCAGTATTGGAGTTTTCTCTCCCCCCCCCCCACCCTGGACAGATTTTTCTGACAATTAAAAACTGACTTTCTGGAGATGCTAAAAGAGGAGGGTAATATTATTTGGGGCAGTACATATGCTTCTAGAATTCAGCCTATCTTTAACCTCCAAAAAAGGGCTGCCATTCGTTGATTTTAACAAAGATCATAGACAACATTCAACTCCACTTTTTGTCAAATTGAACACCCTTTCAGTTTATGATATCAATCGTCATCACACATTGTAATTTTTATTTACAACTGGTTACAAGCTACTCTTCCTTCCCTGTTTAATAGTTTCTTTAATGTATCAGTAATGACACGCATTTGTATTATACCCGTACATGTAATCCTTTCACGATTCCACGTTTTTTTTTTACAACACAGTGTCCGTTTCCAAGGACCTAAACTCTGGAATTCACTCCCCGATACTGTTATTAAATGTCTTCCAAATATTATTGCTACTAACATTGTTTATCATGTTCTGTATATTATTATGTTGTTTATTTAAAATTACTGAAATAAAGTTCTATGAATGAAATGAATAATGGCTGGAGAAGGGGTAGGGGGGGGGGGGAAGAGGAAGGAACTATGAGTATAATTTAAAACTTAATCCAAATGAAATAAAGATCAATGATTCTGTAATTCCCTTGTGCCCTTCCTCCCACCCGTGCCTTCTTTCCTATTAGTGTATCCTAACTCCATGTGACAATCACCCTGATCCCATATGACTATCACCCTGATCCCATGTGACTATCACCCTGATCCCATGTGACTATCACCCTGACCCCATGTGACAATCACCCTAACTCCATGTGACAATCACCCTAACTCCATGTAACAATCACCCTAACTCCATGTGACAATCACCCTAACTCCATGTGACAATCACCCTAACTCCATGTGACAATCACCCTAACTCCATGTGACAATCACCCTAACTCCATGTTACAATCACCCTAACTCCATGTGACAATCACCCTGATCCCATGTGACTATCACCCTGATCCCATGTGACTATCACCCTGATCCCATGTGACAATCACCCTAACTCCATGTGACAATCACCCGAACTCCAAGTGACAATCACCCTAACTCCATGTTACAATCACCCTAACTCCATGTGGCTATCACCCTACCTCCATGTGTCAATCACCTCAATCACACAATTGTGACTTCCATGTGTGTTGTGTGTTACATGTGTGCTGCTTCCATTAACACTGTTTTATATTCATTCATCCTAAAAATTGGTAATATCAATATTCAAACGATTAGCACTTTTTATACAACTTTTTGGTTCATTTCATACCTCCCAAAACTACTTCTCATCCTAAACATGATCTTTACTGTAGATCGATCAGTACAAGAACTGGTGGTTATACAGATATTCCAGCAAATTACCTGCTTTTATACAACTTCTCTCTCTCTTCTTTTACACCAATAAATTCTACTAGTCTGACCCCAACAAATAAATCTCATCCACTTTTAAAAACACCACAGATACAGCAGCCTTGCATGCATGCCTGCGTGCAGACTTCCAACGATTCATCAAAGCCTTGACATCATCAAAATATCTCATTCTATGATTCCTTTGCCGATTCTCTCAAGTCCACTTGTTGCTATATGTCTCTGCCACGTTTTTTGCGACTCTCCGACAAATTTTCGGAAAAACAGTTCGTCAAGAAAATCTGACATATTAGGTGCGTCGTACCTAACATCGTTTCCACATCAGAAAAACAAATCTAAAGGCTAGCAGCTTCAATCTGTTCAGAGACTACGTCAGTTTTTCCCTCATTTTCAACTTGGTTGCTAGGGCGACGCTAAATTTAACAAGGAGGCTCTCTCTTACGTTGGAGGGAAGTTGAGAATTATGCATTCGGAGCTTTATATACTCAAAGTAACTTTCCCGTTCCCGAACGCACGCAAGTGGGTGATTGGATTACCGTCCGCCATCGTCAGCCATAGAACGAAGCAAGATTGCCGCAAATGTTGTAGATCTCCCGTTGAATTATTCTGTTAAGTTCCGTACATGAATGCGGCAATAAAACGATTACATTATTGCGTGTTTGGATAATCTCTCTATTTGACATTCTTTCCGGTGATGAGGATCAAGTTAGATTCTTAAAGATGGTCAAATGATTTTCTATTCAGAATAAAAACAACAGGTGTATTGTTTATCTTATGTGATTTTCTTGTAATTTGAAAATATACATAGCAAAGACTACAAGCCATAGAATAATATTGGCAAAATTTCAAGGAACTTGAAAGAATATCAAAGGATCATTATATATCACAAATTAATTATACAATGGCATTGTCAAAATACTGGTCGGGCATGTAAGGGAAGACTGCAGAAAATACAGAGTTGTAGCACTAAATAACCCACAACCTGACAAACTACTCTTAAAACAGCTGAGCTGGATCTAGGACAGTAGATTTAGAAAGGGAAAAAGTTATTCTGCTTGTATTTGGTCATTAATCGGAAGGTATGAAGTGATGAAAGAAGCTTGTTGCATTTCATAACCGAATTCTACTTCCCATAAAGTTCACTCAATATATGATCTAGGCTACAACTGCCCATTATTCCGAATATCAAAAGTTACTCTCATTGAAATATTTTTTCCCTCTTTGTACAATCAGTTTGTAATCTAAATGATAATAATAACTATAACCCCACTTTGTACATGCAGAGTGGGGCTATTAGCTACATCTCTTTAGTTACATCTTCCAGTCATGAAAGAGTGGATATGTCCAGGCTAGGTATGGAAACATGTTTCAAAATATTACAGACTTACAGACATTTTAAACAAGACTGTTATGACATTTTGTACATAGTACTGCAGATTCTAACTGTACATGTTTCCTGTGTTCATGCCATTTCTGGGCATTTCTAAGGACTTTTAACTCATTAGAGAGGAAAGGCCTTACAGTATACACCTTACAACCTACAGTAACTTCAATCCTTGAAAACCACATGGCAACCATATGACATGTTTTCTTAACTATGAAGATTCTAGGAATTCTGATTGTTTGCAATTGACACGAACCACCAGCAGCCACAGTTTTTCAACAATGGCTCCTTAACAAGGAAGCGCACCTCAGTTTAAATGCTAATCAGTGACAATATATTTGTAGTCATTTTGCTATTTAAACCATACAGGGAAATGTTTCCTTTTGACTGCTGACCAGAAATGAATCATTCAAATTTTAGTAAGAAAAGTTGAAACCACTGGTGAGGAATCTAGTGGTAAGGTGTGGGAAATTCCTCGTTGGTTTAGTACTTAAAAAATTGCCCTAGATCATGCGTACTGGGTACTGAGAAACAATAAGCTGCCAACATTTATTTATTTTTGTTCTATCACAACATAAGTATGACATATGACATAGAAGGAGATAAGAAACAAAACTTGTGAAAGGAAGTGTACTGAAAAACCCTATAGGGCTTGTTGGGTAGTGACACTCCCTAAAAAAAAAATACAGAACTTTACAATTAGAAAAGAGAACCAAAAGAAGAAAACAAACAGAACCACCCCTTCCTCTCCCTTCCCTCACCCCCCCCCAGTTTCACATAACCACCTACTTCAAATCTTATGAAAAGTTCAATTTAATGGTACATGGAATACATCTGTCGTGCTGAGATAGGTTAGTATACAGTATAGCCCCCTTGAGAGAGTGAGTGACAGATGTAATGCATTTCCACCCTCCTAATCCCTCCTAATTCGTCCTAATCCCTCCTCACCATCTCATGCACGTAGCATATATAACTCAGGTGCAAATTGGATTGGTCACACTAACATGAATCCGTCCCTTCCCTTATTGAAGAACAAAACCCAAAACGAGCATATATACACATTGCATTGACCAGAGGAGGCCGGTCATAGAGGATGCACAGTGATAAAAGGTTACCAGGTCATTCTAGGCACGGTATAAACAAGGGCGTTAAGGTTGTGGGGAGACAGGTAAGCAAGGAGCGAAGTAAATCGTGCATACACAGATAAGTTCTACAAGATATTTAAGGAGAAAAGGAGACAAAACATCGTGCTAATTACTTCATTCCTACACTTTGAAGAAACGTTGTTTTTTATCTCAAGTTAAACCTTTACTTCTCAACTCAACTCCTACGCTATTACAAATTCCTGGAAGCTTCGATGATTTGTACGGTATACATCTTAAGAAATATTATTAATGCTTTCTATCTATCTATCTCTCTCTCTGATAGATGCTTGTCACTTGCCTGCGAAAACCTATCAACTTCTGTCTTAAATACTGTATGTACAATTTGATTAGGTGGGCAGGCGCTGGACAGCCATTGGCAAGAGCTTGTCAGATTCCGTTCCATTTCAAATTACTGATTACATTGGCCTAAATATTATCCCTGCTTGACAAAGCAAACAGCTTTGCTACTCAAATCAGGGACACTTTTTGTGAAATGTGGCAAAAGATTCTGAGATGTTAGGTAAAATAGAAGCCAGGGGTCAGTTGAACCCATTCTCCGAAGTGCCCTTAGGCGAGCGACCATTTTCGTCAGTTGACAAAAGAAAACAAGGTCCAACTGGACAGCAAAGGATAATAAGAATATAAAATACTTCCTCTTATTCACTGGTAACCATGGAAACAGTTTTCAAAGCCAAAAGGTCTGATCAGTACTTTGGTCGGGGGTTAGGGTGGGATGATGGAGGGTGGGGGTGGGGGACTTTCAATTATAAACTAAGAGTAAACTGACATTATTCAATTGTATACTCTTTGTATTTTCCTCCTTTGTATCATTTCTATTCCTAGTTTAACCAAAGGACTGACAAGTCTAAGACTTCACATATCATACTCAACTACCCTGAATGCCTAATGTCCGACACCGTTTCCCCTTCCTATCTCCCTTCAACCGACTTGAAGGAAGATAAGGAGCCTTTGAATCTGGTGTACGCCATCTTTAAAAGTATAGACACACTACTGACGCTACAGTAGAAGAGTTTACTACATGTAACATAAATACAAACAAGCTTACATGCCTTTCCTTTTAAGGGTGTGAAGACTCTTGCTAAAAGAAACGGCTCATGCCGGTAATCTGACCTAGTTTTGAATGAGGTGTAACAGAACTGTTAGACACCACCATAGATCCCAGAAAAGACACACACAGCTTGCTACCGTCGGTAATTAGACACTAGTGTACAGTCAATACATACAGCTACGGTCAATACCCACAACGCAGTGTACATAGCAGCGTGGACATCTCAGGTCTAGATAAAAGAAAACAAGGTATCAAGTTTCATTACTGTCTGCATTTTGTAGCGACAAGAAGAAAACGTCATTTGCAAGCAACGGAAAGTTAACTTTTTCAGAGCGCGGCATGCGGTTTGGGGCGAGTCTTTAATGCCTTTAATTTCATGTGTTTATTATCCAACTTGAACATCAGCATGATTTCATTCTCAACAAAATAATGACTTGATTCAAACATTGCATAGTTTGTCTAATTTAATGTAGTTTGTTTCTGTGCCTCCTGTAGATCTGTCCTGATATTGTCTTGTGACTCACCCACACTAATATTACCATCTATATACGTGTTGTCTTCACATTGAACATATGGCATGCTGAGTAGACATGATGCCTGCTTGGCAAGCAGCATATATTGTCATAAGTATGGGATTCCATGAAATATATATCATATGATTCTTGCTTGGCAAGCAGCATTATATTTTCATAAGTCAGAGATTCCATCATAATGTAAGCACCGCATGGGATGAACAGACAGATGTGTGTATGTCAAAATTAACATTCTGAATATTAAATAATTTAAATTACCAATCAGTGTATGAAAACCACACAAACCATATACTGTGCTAGTGTATAGTTTGGCTATTAGACACACCACTAATTAACGGAGGTCGTTATCCATCTGTAGGTAATAAGGTGCTTGTCATTGATCTATTTGATTAAACACACACAGAAAGACAGACAAACAACAGACAAACTACACACACCATGCACTATCCTTGTTCATGGTAATTATAAAGTGGCAGCATGAACATACATACAGTGAAGGCATCCATACATCACAATGTCCTGAAAAGAATCTGTGGTTATCTCTTAGTCTAATTAATTTCAAAAAGAGGATGGTAGTTTGGTAGGAAAGGAAAAAAGCCTGCAAAACTCACAAAGCTGTGATACATAAATAAGGTACTGTATACCGAATTCTGGATAAAGTAAACAGAGATATATACAGGTTTACAGGGCTTGTATAGATATGATGTACAGCGAAGGTAAAAAAAAATGGATCGGTCCAACTCCAGCCGTTTTTATTCAACTTAATATTTCTGTGGCATAGATTTTAACATCCTTTAATTCATCTACGTCGCTTTGGACGATTTGACTGTACGATAATCTGTGTTGTCTTGTGTGTAAGAGCTACATGAGCATCTGCTTAAATTGGTTGCTATTATGAATAAATAGAATTGGTTTCATTAGGAAATTAATTAATTGTGGTAAGGGATGTTGTGTGAATACTTGTAAGAAGATGATCATTAGAATCCAGACCACATTATGTATTACAATGGTTACAATTGGGAACCAGTACATATCGCTTATAAAAGAACTCCCTACCACTGCTCCCTTTCCCCTTCCCCAATGAAGTGAAGAAAAAGAACCTCTCCCCCCCCAAAATAGAGGGGGGGCTAGTCCATGTTTGTGGAATCAGAGCTTGTAACTGCAGAATCATGCAACTCTCCCAAATAAGAATTCATTTCAGTATTAATTCTCACCATCAGTACATGACAGTAAAATTTACGTTGGAGTTGCATCAATGGACTTATTTTTGCATCTTTCACAGTTAGCATTATTCACTATTGTGTGCTCACTGTTATGTTCTGAACTTGACTCTTTAGGTACCGTAAATTTCAAACTCCAATGCTTTCTTCTTTCTTTCTTTTCTTTTGCGGCGGGTGGGGCGGGGGGGTGGGGGTGGGGGAGGGACCTAGGTATAGCTACTGTTGGAAGTATGCAGCATGGAACTACAGTACTGCACCTGAAGTGCACTGCTGTACTATATCTGCCTGATCTGTGTTAAACTATATTGGTTGGTGCACAACTCTGAATTGTTTATTTATTTATTTAATTTTTTTAAAAACATGAACTTGTTATTGCAATGTAACTAACACTGACAGTATAGTAAATTGTTGTTTGTTTTTCTAATTTGTACTAAATCTACTTTTAATGTCTGCAACTTTTGCCTGAAGCTCTATCCTTCCAATTGTGTCCAGGATGCTTTTAATTCCCTTTATAACTGAAACATCTGGAAAGGAGATAATTCTGTGGGTGTGATTAAACAGATCCTGTATAAATTGCTACAAAAACAAGGTAAATTTAGGCTTTTGTACCAAATTCTTTTGTTTTTACCTCAAAGGCATTGAGTACTTGCTGTATAAGCTGCAGCTGCCATTCAAATCCCACAAGTTTCAGTTCCAGTTAACAAACAACCACAACTAACCTATCTCCACTCTCCTCCAGTACTATCTCATCTACCTTGTAAACGGGTTATTACAATATGATTTATCTTTAAAGGGTGTGAAGACTCGCGCACAAAGAAACGTCTCATGCCGGTAATCTGACCTAGTTTCGATTGAGGTGTAACAGAAGTGTTAGACACCACCATCGATCCCAGAAAATATACACACAGCTTGCTACCGTCGGTAATTAGACACTAGTGTACAGTCAATACATACAGCTACATTCAATACCCACAACACAGTGTACAGAGCAGTGTGGACATCTCAGGTCTAGATAAAAGATAAGAAGGTATCACGTTTCATTACTGTCTGCATTTTGTAGGGACAAGAAGAAAACTTCACTTCCAAGCAACGGAAAGTTAACTTCTTCAGAGCAGGGCACGTGGTTTGGGGCAAGTCTTCAAAGCCTTTAAACTTGTTATTGTTATATAATACAATAGAACAGTGACGAGTGAACTTCCTCCCAAATATATTATATTTAAATTGCATATTGTAAGTACTTAATATGTCATTGTTAGGTAGGTATCTTACACGAGAGATCAAATCCAGGTTAAGATATTATACACAGAATTCTGAAATCGCACAGAAATTAAAAACAATGTTGGTTATTTAAATAACAAAAAACAAAACAAAAAGCCTGATCTAAATTAGTGACAGATTGAACCATTGACCTCAGATAGTGTCTTCAACATTATGAAATCAGTTAAGAGTTTGTCGACATGCTCGATAATGAAGAGGCAGGCCTACGCCCAATTTTAAATTTCTAAATCCTTTTTCCCCTTCCTGGAATCACCTGATTCAACCTAAACGTTGTCTTCAAGCTTCTCGAGCACTTTCTGAACAAGAAATGAATGTTTGTAGCTGTTAGATGATGCTGAGTAGGAGGGCTGTGTGTGGGAATATCTGATTCATATACAGTAGGGAATAGATTAAATCACCACTCACAACTGTTAAGTGCTGCATCTATGAGGGAGACTTTAACCAATTTACTTCATCTCTTTCTACAATTTTGTAGTGGGAGGAGTTTTTATCTATAATTTAATGCCTCCGAAAAATTTGAACAAATAATAAAGAGAGAGCAAAACCAAAGGGAAAAGCAAAAAAAAAACAAGAATTATAAAAAAGGTTTTGAAAGAGTATAGCTTAATTATTTCTGGTGAATTTTTCACAAAAATAAGTCGGAATTCATAAAGGATTAAAAATTATCTGTAGTGTTGCAATACTTAGTAACAGACACAAACAGTACATAGAAAGGAATGTGATGATAATTTGTTTTCTTCCCTCTCACCTTCCACTTTATCCACTAATTAAAACCCCACTCCCCCACTCCCACCCCACCCCACCCCCTCAGCACCATAGGGTCATATCCACCTCCCTTTTAGTAACACTTGGTAAGATCAAGGTAATTCAAACTTTTTACAACTAAAAGCTTTTAATAGCAACAATTTACATGCTACAATCACAAATTCCATTTTTCGCATGATTTGCTCTATCTCTGTGTTTTATGTTTTATTTATTTCTGTTCATATACAGTAAGTCAAGGATGCTTCTTTTAATATGAACTGACAATTATCACTAATAAAACCATGAGTACAACTCCTTGACAAAACCCAGTCTACTGCAAGGAAACTAAAAGGTGACAAGGTTGGTGAATCAGAGATGTTGAAAGGTAAGTACAGGCCTACCTACTCAAAGAACAAACTCAGGAACTGCTGACTATGAGTCACATACAATAATATTATGATGCAATAGTAATGATGCTACAGTACAAGCACAGCACTAGGCACAGACACCAATGCAGTGTTGTATTAAGCAAGTATGCTACCATCACTATTATTATCATATCCATATTATGAATAATACTAATAATAATATAATTAATAATAATAATATTGTTTGCATAAGAAGGTATGGATTCTACCATTATATGCATATGTATCTGATCTGCAAGAGTTGTATAGTTAAAGGCATGCTGTATTAGCCCCAAATATGCTAGATATTCAAATATGGTCACCTTTTGGTCAAAATTATTAAACTGTTTTGATTAAAGCGTTTGAGGAAATTTTCCTCACTGGGATATTCAGTCATCTTGTTTCTGCTTAAAAATGTCTGAGAACAATTTGGAGAGTAAAGACCTCCAGGAAAGTACTTTTTGAAAACTTCTTGCAATTATGGCGTGCACAAATTTGGGGCCTATACTGACAACCATTAACCTCACTCTGTCCTAGAATATTTTGCCACTTGCTAAAAGTTAAATGCAAATACTCAAATTCTCACTGGTCTTTTTCTTGAATTTGTACAACATAAGTCTACAGGCCTTTTCAGAGCCATGCAATAATTAGGGGCTTATGTTTTGTATGGAAATCATTCTGATCATGTGACTGATGACTGTTAACCAATGTTTGTTGTTCTTAATGTCTATTGGTTGAGGAACGTCAGTGCCCTTTTTTTACCAGCATACGGTGAAATCCGTCGGCAATTAGTCGGTATAAAAATTAATAGCTCAAAGTTTGAGGCACTTATCCAGTAGATTGAAATCTATAATTACATGACAGTCTGCAACATTGGTCTACAGACAGGATTTCATTTACTAAACATCAGGACTTCATTATGTCCTCTGTGTTACAATCTTTGGTGCGAGGCCATGCAGGAAGATTTAAGAAAGACAGTGGAAAATTTTCTAGACAGTGATTTGGCCAGCTTTCCTTTTTTTTTTATTTGAGCACAGAAAAGTAAAATTGCACATAGTAACAGTCCTTCAATCGGCATGATCATACATTGAGAACTTTTTATAACTTAAAATATCTGGGACCAATTTCATGTACAGTAGATACCCTCAAAATCAATTTTTTTTTTTTTTTTTTGCCATGACATACTACAAACTCCAGATACATTTCCCTGACAAATTAGAACATATTTTAGGCCGTTGGGAAGAAGAATTGCTTCATGCAGGAAATGAGACATTTGAAGAAAGAGAAATGAGTCATCCACCTCCGTCCTACCTGTCGAAAAATTTACTGATAAATCAATTTGTTCATGTCAATTGAACATGGTAGACAAATTAATGAATGAATTACTAAATGAAGCATACGGACCACATGTACCAGCTGTATAAATAAAGCCCAAAGACGTACTGGTCTGCATATTTACAAATGACGATCCAACATTAATGCAAGAATTAATGTAAACAGTTTGTAGACATATCTATATAGGAGACAGTTACACTGAGAGAGCAATGAAATAAATGCACCGTAGCTCAGCTTTGTCACTGTGCATTCTTGGGTATTCAAGAGTGTTTCAGGTCATCAATTTAGATGCACTACTAATCCAAATACCATCACCTCCAACCCAACCCCCCACCCCCTCCCAACACTATGTCATTTGCTTGATGCTTAATCAACAATTTTGATGAAACTATTTTCTGCAAGTTATGGTTGGTAAAATGGAACTATATCTTAAAGTAAAGAATGAATATTTTTAATAACTAACATGATAACATGATATAGCCCTTCCCACCTATTTTAGAGGTAGACCTAATTTATAGTCAGTAGAAGTGCATTGCCTAAGGTTAATGTTCATTTGGGGGGGGGGGGGATTGGGGATGGGGGCAGCAAACATTTGGTGGACACACCCCTGTCCCCCCCCATTCTCCCTATGGTGACACCACTAATGAGTGGTAAACTGAAGATGGTGGTTATTGACTAGAAGGCACTATTTTCAGAGCTAAGGTGATTGATCATTGCTAATAGCTTACCAGGTAGCTCTTCACATACCAGCGCAAATTTAAATTGCAATTGTGTTAAATCAAGGGCGTAGGAACCGGGGGGCTGGGGGGCGCCGGCCCCCCAGTGAAAAATATGGGGGGCGGAAGTATCATTCCGCCCCCCGCT
>KN889663.1:776-11081 GCA_000934455.1 Apostichopus parvimensis | reverse complement strand
ATTCAGTCATCTTGTTTCTGCTTAAAAATGTCTGAGAACAATTTGGAGAGTAAAGACCTCCAGGAAAGTACTTTTTGAAAACTTCTTGCAATTATGGCATGCACAAATTTGGGGCCTATACTGACAACCATTAACCTCACTCTGTCCTAGAATATTTTGCCACTTGCTAAAAGTTAAATGCAAATACTCAAATTCTCACTGGTCTTTTTCCTGAATTTGTACAACATAAGTCTACAGGCCTTTTCAGAGCCATGCAATAATTAGGGGCTTATGTTTTGTATGGAAATCATTCTGATCATGTGACTGATGACTGTTAACCAATGTTTGTTGTTCTTAATGTCTATTGGTTGAGGAACGTCAGTGCCTTTTTTTTACCAGCATACGGTGAAATCCGTCGGCAATTAGTCGGTATAAAAATTAATAGCTCAAAGTTTGAGGCACTTATCCACTAGATTGAAATCTATAATTACATGACAGTCTGCAACATTGGTCTACAGATAGGATTTCATTTACTAAACATCAGGATTTCATTATGTCCTCTGTGTTACAATCTTTGGTGCGAGGCCATGCAGGAAGATTTAAGAAAGACAGTGGAAAATTTTCTAGACAGTGATTTGGCCAGCTTTCCCCTTTTTTTTTTATTTGAGCACAGAAAAGTAAAATTGCAAATAGTAACAGTCCTTCAATCGGCATGATCATACATTGAGAACTTTTTATAACTTTAAAATACCTGGGACCAATTTCATGTACAGTAGATACCCTCAAAATCATTTTTTTTTTTTTTTTTTTTTTTTTTGCCATGACATGACATACTACAAACTCCAGATACATTTCCCTGACAAATTAGAACATATTTAAGGCCGTTGGGAAGAAGAATTGCTTCATGCAGGAAATGAGACATTTGAAGAAATGAGTCATCCACCTCCGTCCTACCTGTCGAAAAATTTACTGATAAATCAATTTGTTCATGTCAATTGAACATGGTAGACAAATTAATGAATGAAGTACTAAATGAAGCATATGGACCACATGTACCAGCTGTATAAATAAAGCCCAAAGACGTACTGGTCTGCATATTTACAAATGACGATACAAGATCAATACAAGAATTAATGTCAACAGTTTGTAGACATTTCTATAGGAGACAGTTACACTGAGAGAGCAATGAAATAAATGCACTGCTCAGCTATGTCACTGTGTATTCTTGAGAATTCAGGAGAGATTCAGGTCATTAATTTAGATGCACTGCTAATCCAAATACCCTCACCTCAAACCCTCCCCCACCCCCCCCCAACCCCCAATCACTATGTCATTTGCTTGAGGCTTAATCAACAATTTTGATGAAACTATTTCATGCAAGTTATGGTTGGTAAAAAGGAACTATATCTTAAAGTAAAGAATGAATATTTTTAATAACTAACATGATAACATGATATAGTCCTTCCCACCTATTTTGGAGGTAGACCTAATGTATAGTCAGTAGAAGTGTACTGCCTGAGGTTTATGTTTAGATAGGCAAATTTAACTTGGGGGGATTGGGGGATGGGGGCAGCAAACATTTGGGGGGACACACCCTCCCCCATTCTCCCCTTGGTGACACCACGAATGAGTGGTAAACTAAAGATGGTGGTTATTGACTGGAAGGCACTATTTTCAGAGCTAAGGTGATGGATCATTGCTGTAATACCAGGTAGCTCTTGACATGCCAGCGCAAATGTTAATTGCAATTGTGTTAAATAGACAGATAAGTGATGTATCTGGCAAGATAATGCATGGCATCACGTGGCATCCATCAACTACAGTATACGCAGTGCACAATACATAATAATTACACAAGTTTGCTATACCTTTGCTGTATGTTTTTCACTACAGTATAGTCCATCAAATATGCAGTCATTCAAATATTTACATTTCTACTCAATTGCCCGCAGATGGTTTCATACCGGAGGCAAACATACTTCGCCCATTTGATGCGTTGCTTTAAAATTTGAATCAACGAACCAATAAAAAAGTGTTTCCGTCGATCTGCTCAATTTACCGCTTCACCTTAACAGTCTTGTCATTATAACGACAAACATACATCTCGTCTGGATGATCTAGTTTAATTTTCCATTTCTGAGTCGATGACATTCTGTGAACAATCCAATGCATAATGCAAGTTGCAGACTGATGAGGACATAATGAGTTCATAAAAAATTTCAACAGAAATATGAAATTGGCTCTTTCTCAGTGAGAATGAAATATTTCACTTTGCATCAGAGGATATAGTATTAAAGAGACATATATAAGCCAATGAGGCTTCTTCCCGGGTTCCTGCTTGCAGGAGGATCTAAAATACGTACATACATACATATAAGTGAATGCTAAAATATTAAAGGGATATTAGGATGGCTGAAGTTGATTGCTTCATTAAAATGACGGTAGTTTTGCGGCATTCTTTAATAGAGGTCAAAACCGCATCGTCATAGCACTACATAAGACTAGGATACAAATTTTGCAGATTTGATGTTTATTTTCTAAAATCTCAGACAAAAGCAAAGGGAATGAAGTCATCACAACAATTTTGCTGAAATGTTTCTGGTTTTCTTTATTATATTTAACTCACGTTTGCACAGAGAAAGATATAACATTCCTACAAGAAAGTTACATGTTGATGGAAATCTAAATTCAGAGAACCGTGACAGCTAGGTGCACTGTATTTCAAATGTATAATGTACAGTATAATGTATCATGATAAATAACCGGATGATTGTAACAGGAAAGTAAAGGTTTTGAAGAACATCTGCCGTGATGACATCACAGACTACCTGCTGTGATCAATCCCGGGGTAGAGACGAGGGGTTCGGCCAGTCAAAATAGGTTACATTCGATCAACTAGTATCTTGAGTTTAATAGACCGTACAATATATCGCGATGCGGTTGTCAGCTAACAGTGTGGAAAATTTATAATCTTCCATGTTAGTGTCACATTATCTGACACTTGAATAGCCCTTTAAAGTATACCACATTCGAATATTACAGCTGACCACCACTGATAGAAACATCAAACAACAGGACAGCTGACTCGTCCTACCTAGCAATACCCTCTCAGTTGACTTCCTATCCATTGCTGTACCTGAGAGCATGATCAGAATGTGTCGACCTCTGACCTACCGTAGGCCGGCAAGAAGAGATCAAAACTCCCGTTTCAAATTAGACATGAAAATACTTGACTCCTAAGTTACCAATTAAGAGAGGTTGAACAGTTGTTGTCGGAGTCAAACCTCGGTCGGATTATCTTACGGCTATCGATACCAACAATTTTAAACGTTGATTCGGGAGTGTCTCTATTACCATTTCGTAAATGTGTGTCAGCTAAACTCTGTGGAAATTAGGAAGTCAACTGTAGCGGGCGATGATGGCAGAGCTTGCTGGTAGGAATGTGTTTGAGTGTAACATGAACACATTCACACAACTTTACAGACATTGAAAAATAACATTCTAGTTGGGTAGTCATCACATGTATGCTGCTAAACTAATTATTGTTATGTCAAAAACTTGACAGTGAGATAACTGCAAACTCATTGTTTACTTGGAATGTTAAGGGTGATTTGCATATTTATCCTTGCAGACAATGATGATTCAAAATGGAAATATAAGATAACAAATTATCCATATGGTATTACACAGTAAAAAGATTTAAACAATAAATAATAGCCCCCCCCCCAAAAAAAAAAACACTAATGAATTAAAGCACATTGGTGGCACTTCACAGGCCTACTGTACAGTAGGCTGGTTCTGCTGTTGACTACTTTTGCCCATTTTATTTGGTATTACGCAATAATCTGTACTGTTGTCATGGACTATACTGCCATCCATTTTCTTTCTTTAAGATTGAGATGATTACGAAACTGTACAACATATCATATAGATAGACTGTGATAGGATGTTGTTTTACTGTGTGTTGGCAAAATATAATCAGGTGACTTCATCACTTGGGATTAAATGGTGATTTAAATTACGAAAGGGTCTTCTTAATTGGAGCAGTGACAACAACAAAAAAACAGTGGAATAAAAGACATCCAATAACTATTCAACAGTACCTGCAGTTACTCAAACAATGAATACTGTATATCTACTAGCCTACTTTGAAATTGTCTTTAATTGTTGTATCCCAACAGAAGGACATACAATAATCGATCCTATATTAATATCCATTCGTCTAATGACAAGCAAACATTAATTGCAAATTGTTCCTGGCAGAAAAATCAATTACTGTAACATGTTATGGCTCTCGGGTAATTAAATTTGCTCTGTCGAATGGTGGTTTGGTTCCATGTCCTTGCTCTTGTTCGGTCTGGGACGAATGAAACGTGACGATTTAATAAAAAGTGATTGAGCGAAGCACTTGATGTCCATGCAAAAGAAACGGGTATACCTACGACCCTTGATGATGTCCACAAAGGTATGCCACATGGATAAATGATTCACAAAATGTTTGATATGTACAGTACTGTGTAACTAAACAAGCAAACTAAATCCCTCAACATTGCCCTATTTTGGGAAATTTGCAGGTAATGATCTTCTAGATTATTAGTTGCTCACTGTATCAAGTAGGTTGGAATTTGATAGGAATTAATGAACCCTATCAGCACTTTGTCAACAAATTTCTGCTGGTCGAGGGGGGCTGCAGAATAAATGAAGCTGAGTAAAATAACTGAAGCCAGGCTGAGTAGGAAGTAAAAATTGGTGATTTTCACATTTCATGCAATAGACACTGCTGACCTGCAGGGCTTATCTCTGTTGTTTGATATTGATGCAGCTTTGCTGCAGGGGATTTTGCAGCCGCTGCAGCTTTCCTCTTTAACACAATAGCTTTAAATGGGACACAATAGCTTATGTGACAAATATCAAATGGGTCATATTAAGGAGGGATTTTCATCCAAGACCCTACGGTTTTCCCATCTCAAATGACTTTGTAAATTGGAAAGATTCCAACTTTGAGTTGAAATGTTTGAACTGGAAGCCACCCGACTTGTAAGTTGTGATCCATAAGCTCTTGCGGGTTTCTCCCACATTTTGTGGTCGCTTAAGCGTCACAAACATAACTGCTGATTATTATTATTAATATAATGTTGTTCATGATACAATAGTTATCTATATCAGATAGACTAATGATCATAGTTGGGTTTGTGTCGCCTTAAATAGTTGATCAAACTCACGCATAGGACTGGTGTCAATCTCATCCTGGCCAAGAGCTTCTCTGCAGGTGCTTTCACATGATATTGAATATAATACAGCATATATATACTTACATTTGTGTGGGACCAGTAAGAATAATCAAACTCAAAGTTCTTGGGTTGTTCTTTCGGGAGTTTAGGATTCTGAATGCCTGAAGAGAGAAAGAGAGATAACTAGTATGATAATTCTTTAAATTGTATAATGTTATCTTATGTAACGTAAGTACGGTTACATGGTTTATTTGTGTGTGCAACCTTTGTTTTATTGCATGCATTGTTCATTATTTTTTTTCTTTTCTTATTGTCTTTGTACGGGGGGTCTGCCTCGTAAGAGCCTCGGCTTTCTCAGACCTCCTCCACTTGTCACATACATTTCTTCTATTATTGTGTAATATATTGAATGTGAAAACAAATAAATGAAATGAAATGAAATGAAAGTGTCAGGGTGGAAAAAAAAAGAGCAAAAATACATATATATTAAATTGATCAGTTTCACTCAAAAAATTGTTTAGGTACCGCAGATAAGAATGCGCATATGTTAGAGATGGAGACAGGTAAGAGAGGAACAAAGTAAAATGTTGATATTTAAAAAACTTCCAGTTTAAAATTAAAGCTGCTGTTTATAATCTTGTTACCTAACATCCGTCACCATGCAAATTTTTCCTTCGTGGGCTGAAAATATGGATCATGCCACTTTATTCAATTAATGTCTTAAAGATCTGTTGTTTGATATTTTATAAATTATATCAAAGTAAACGTAACAAAATTACAAGGAAAAACAAAAAACAAGGAAAGACAAGGAAAAAGTTAGGAGTGTTAGCTCAGTTGTTTACGCCGGTGCCTTCCAATCATAATGTCCCCAGTTCGAGTCACTCCAAGATCAATGTATGTTGTCCAGTTACAGAGTTGTTGACAATTGACAATTCATAATCATGGACGTTAAATATGAATGTAAGAGACTGACTTCGGTCAGCTTTGATAAGCTATGATAAGCCAATGAGGCTGCTTCGCAAGTTCCTGCTTGCAGGAGGACCTAAAATACATACATACATACATACATACATACATACATGCATACTGTACAACTAGCCATGTACTAATATGTACACTGTAGGACAGATGCGTAGGGTTTGGTGAAATAGAACCAGCTTTGTGCTGTAAACCTCAGGTGGATCAGATGGATCATAGGCCTTCAGATGGATCATGGATCTTTGTTTTATTTCAGTATTACCAAAGTGATGGAGGGTAATACCAATTTATCATTTAACCTGTCTGAGGGTTTCAATGCCATATGAATTTGATGCAAAAATAACAATAAAAAGTAAACAATAACAACCGTTAAAACTTTGCCCAGCTGTGCGACATCAAAACATTGTGAAAATTGTATCAGATGTCTGACACAAACCAATATTAAAGTAATGATTACAACTATACCATCTATACTAAACCATACAAACAGTTTTACCTAAACTTCATAACAAAATTAATTTTTAATCTAAATTTCACACCAAAACCTCAGATTTCACTTGTCTGATCCAGCCACTCTTCCAAACTTCATATTTTTACATCAGTTCCATCTTCCTAAATATTTCTTCCATCATCATTGATTATTATTTTTTATCAATCTCTTTGCCGAGTGGTGATGACTAACCATCCGTAAAGTCTCACGTAACCACTGCATGCCCAAAACTCTTTTCCGTTGACTTTTTGGTCGGCCAGACTATAATGCCCGGATCATCGCTGACGTCGCATAGCCATTGGACGATCAGCTTCTAGCGATTGCCGACCGAAAGACAGAACCGACCGAGCTACTTCTAATCCCCTGGCAGACGCTAAGTGATGACGTCTGCCTTGATATCGCCATGGCAACCCACTTGTGTGAGCTCAGAGCGCTTGATTTCTGATTAATGTATAGATTTCCATGTCGTAAGTTTGGCAAGTAGATTATTACGTCCTTATTGGATCACAGGCTCGAACAGTTGGTCATGAGTGGACGATATAAGCGGAAGGAGAATATGCCACCAGATTCTACAAGTTTTTTAAAAGATGCATCATGTAGATTGTAAATCCAAGTATGTTAATTTCTCAATTAAATAACGTAATGGCACAACACTTATACTGTACATAGCGGCAATTTGGTCATTTCTTTCGAGAAATTTGGTTTGTCAGTCCTTGGAATTAATTTGGCAGTAATAATCTAATGAAATCAAAACATCATTTGCTTATTACCAGAATAACAATTACAAGTAGGATACAATAGAAATCCTATTGTATAGTGGTATGATATCATACAAATGTTATTTTGCTTTTTTTAATATTGCAAGTCCCTCAATATTGTGCAAGTAGTTTGCGAAAGTTATAACAAACAGTGCAATTAAGTTTATAGATGTAATAAACAGGGTTTCTTTAGAGGGACCCAAAGCTTTTCCACAGGCAGGCAGAATATATCTTCTAAAAAAGAAAATTCTGACAATTTTTGGAGAGAGAGGGCAGGTAATCATATTTTTATTCTTGGGGGGGGGGTGGTGGCATCAAAAGATGAATGGCACTATAAATAAACTTGCAACCGAACAGAGAGAACTACATGACAGCTTTCAAAGTTACAGGCACATATCAAAATTTGACTTTATATTTCATTACAGCAAGGATAAGATTATTATGTTTATATACCCATGAGTACCCATTTAATATCTATGAATTTTATCTTGTGAATTTTTTTAAGAGGGTCACCTTACTGTATGTAAAGAAGTACAGAAACCTACAACTGTAGATTTTATTTAACTGTAGAATTTATTATGTTTTGGTATTGAGCATCGGCTCTGCGATATACATGATATGTACTGCAGCATAGTCCGATATCAGAGCCTATACTGTAATATGCTGTGTGTATGCTTTAAACACCAGGAAAGCTGATCAAGTTTTCAAATTTTGGAATAAGGAGGTGAGAAGCAAGGCTCTAGCCCTGGGTCCCTCCCTCCCCCCTCCTTCCCTCCCACCTCCTCTTTCTTCTACTGAATCCTGAATAGCCTTCTGCTCTTCAAACAGATCTATATCCATCATTGAATTCCAATCATAAGGTCTTCCAATCATAAGGTACCCAGTTCGAGTCCCTCCAAGATTAATGTATGTCATCCAGTTACAGAGTTGTTGACAATTGACAAGTCATAATCATGGACGTTAAATATGAATGTAAGAGACTGCCTTCGGTCAGCTTGCGGCTTTGATAAGCCAATGAGGCTTCATCGCGAGTTCCTGCTTGCAGGAAGATCTAAAATACATACATACATTGAAGGGAATAGGTAATTTAGCTATATGCTAACTGTTATTAACTTGTATTCATGCAAGAGCAATTTTGTGCAAGAAGATTCCAGTACCTATACATAGTTTGCCATTAGACACAGGTACACACACTGTAGGTGGAAAGTACAGTATTAAAGTACTCCATTTTGCAAGTGCATACAGTAGACTTAACTTTAGACACTTTAGACGTGACAACAGGACTAATCTCCTATGGTAAATCTGCCTCCTCCTCCCCCTAACCCACTATTACAACCCTTCCCCCCCCCCATACCAGGTAATTTCACAATACAATTACATGTGACCAGCTAGCTACAACTTACATCACTGTTTCTGCAAGTTGTCATTAACTTAACACATTAGAGCAGACTCTCTTTATTCATGGTTTGATTGTGTTATATATCAAGTCTTCTTCTTCTTCTCAATTAAACTGATGACTAATAATGACTGTCAATTAACAAAGTAGCACTCGGGTTAATACGAAATCCTCGTTAACAATTTCTAAAAAGCAGGTTAAGTATCCCACTGAGCAGTTCGACTTAATTTAAAAATTAGAAACCTTTCATGAAAAAGTATTTGAGAGCTTTTTAAATTTATCACACGCAGACAGAAGAAGTCTCTCAGCAATATATTTTAGCTGTAGCCTGTTAGACTCACTTATTGCAGAAAGTTAATTAACAAAATTAAAGTGACGGTAGTATATACATATAAAAAGTAGGGGGACAAAATCAGACTATACACTACCATACAACAGTAAATTGTTTCTCTGTGTAATGATACTTTCTTCTCTTTAGGTTTTCATAATTGTACATGAAATTTACTGTCATAAAACAAATCAAAATTTGATTCATTTCCATCACAAGCTGAACATGATGCACCATATATACATACATATCTATATATATACACTCATTACGTTTTAAATTATATGCATATATATATATATACATATATACGTATCTATATCTATATATATATACACTTTATACACACATATTATATATATATTTATATACCCACATATATATATTTTTATACATACATGCAACACAACCAATTATAATGCTTTCTGCACACATACCCAGTTACTACACATACAATATTATTCATACTGCAGTACTCTATATTAATCTTCAAGAACCTTCTTCTACTGTACATACATATATATACATCACTGCTTGGCTGAATCATTATGCACACTCTGCTGCAATATTACTGCGCCAAGTAAATTAAAGTTTTTTCACGAACACAATGAATCTCCTATCTTTCTTATTGATTGAGAAGAAGGCCACACTATCAATACAGTACAGCCACGGTATTACGAAATGCCAAACCTGCAAGCGTAATTCGTAATCACTGAATATTGTATTTCGTTTTAGTAGATATCGAGTGATGTTAACGGTATATATATATATATAATATACACGCCATTATTGGACGGCGTGTCTCCACACTGATTTCTGGCAATATTTACCGTACATACGTACGGTAGCATACTGAGTTTTATTTAGTAAGCTGTAATTCATCATATAATGCTGACTATATTAGTTTTGCTACTTTTGACTATGATTATACCTGTACAAACATTACAGATCTCTGTTGCATATATCTGCTGGCTTTCCACACAAGAAGATTCTTGCTATAGTATTATAGGAATTACACTACAATGAAGGGTTAACTTTTATTTGATACATAAAGAAATTTATACAGAAATCTTCATGTTTGGCTAAAAACAGAGAATTTCAAATTGTTTTGAATTTTTCCTCTCATGTTGCAATCTTTAAATCAA
>KN889662.1:0-11547 GCA_000934455.1 Apostichopus parvimensis | reverse complement strand
GGGGGGACATTTGATATTGTGTCCCCCACCCATCGAAACGTGGGGGGGGACGTGTCCCCCCGTCCCCCCTGGATTGACGCCCATGCTCTATCATATATTCCTGCCAATTGGGAAAGCTGAAGAGTTATTTAAAGTTATTAAAACCACATATGGAAAATCTTGTAAGTCCGAATGTTGATGATACCCCCAGGGTAAGGGGGAGGAGCAGATGAGACAGGGACTAGTGACTGGGGGAGGGGGAGGGGGAGGGAATCGATGTTTGCCAATACAAAAGGGGAGTTGAAGAATTGTTCGCCCTCTGACTATGCCACCCATTAATCTCTACACTTCGCCGTCACCCTGATATAGTTGTGAGGAGACCAAACAGTCAAGTGTTTGCCCCCCCCCCCCCCCATTTGAAGAGCAAGCAATACGACATTTCATAAGCCAGTATAAGGCACTAACCCTCTGTTAAACTGCAGAAATTGTAATGAAATTAAGAATCAGCCCCAGCTCTGTTTTTGTCTGAACCAAAAGGTTTGAATTTAGGATAAGGATAATTCAGCCGTAATGGACGATGGCGCTGCACTTTACAAGATCCATCAAACAGGTGGGTCTATATTTGTGCTATACCATAATCCGTCGAAATGTTCAACCTTTATGTCGACATATTACAAATTTTGAGACAAATTGTCGAAATTTTCGAGTTTAAAAATCCTAAAAATGTCGAAGATTCAAGATACCATGTTGAAATTAAGCGCTACGAGAATTATTTCATAGTTTGTTTGGCGCTATATAAAAATGATGTATTATTATCAATTGCAGAATAAAATGTCCAAATTCGAAGTAAAACTTTAAATTTCGATTTAATACTTCAGCGTAATTAATAATACTGATAATAAAATGTGACGTTTCAGGCTTAATGTACAAATTCCCATATAGAACGTCCGAGAGTAAACGTTTTAACTTTCAACATAAAACTTTGCATTTGTTTCGATGAAACATCACATTTCGAGAGGAAACTCCAAAATTACAAAAATGCCGAAATATATTGAATTAAACTGTCGAAATTTGAGACAAAACATTTTGAAATGAGATCAAAAGCAAGATGAAACTCCAAGCTTGCATTTCTACATCCCTTAACCTATTTTGAATTATTTATTTTATTATTAACGTCGAGATGGCAACCGTTGTATCATCAAAAATTCGCTAGCTTTCAGCCGTTTATGTTTTGAATGTCAGTGTCTAACTCTTTTTTTCATCGCCGAAAACTGACCTCATGATTTTTTCTGAGAAACTACAAAATCTGGCGACGCCGTATCTTTAACCCGACGAAAAGTAATTTCAGTCGGGGGGGGGGTGGGGATGGGTTGCTACACCCCATAGTGAAGTTCCTTACATAACCCCGTTGAACCCCTTCCCTACTGTAGGGTCACTTATGCGAAAGTCCGTACTGCACTTCATAACTCAGGAGCTCTGTACGTGCGCTCTTCCAAGTTGGTATTCAATTCTCAAAGGTTATGAATGATTGTATTTGCGCAGTGCTTATATGATTAATTTATATTGTCAATATTTTCTTAATTGCCTATTTCATTTGGGAAACGGTGTGTGAGTGGTTGGGACAGCCTGCCATAACTAAGCCCCAGTGTTACCTCAGACTATGTCAGCGCCACCACACATCGGTGACACATCTACTCCCGTTTTCGACGTCCAGTTTACCAGTAAGACGTCAAATAGAGGTCAGTATTTATCTTTGATATTTTTCGAATCTTCCGATCAAGGGAGTCACACGGTGCTGCATGCTCTGTATGGATCAGTGAAGGACATAGTAAAGTCGTGAGGCGGTTCAAATGAGTTTATATAGCCATGTAACAACATGCAGAACCGATACACTGGGCAGTAGCGGCACACACGGGCATATGTAAACAGATGTTATTACTTTATGTATCTTTCACCGTGGTTTTATAAAAAACAGTTGTAATGAATTGATGAGCCGACAGGTAATTAAGTGTAACTTTAATCGTTGCTTCATTTATAACTTAGTTAATAAGACTTAGCTTACTCGTAAGCAACATTGGCAAGTTAGGCCTAGCCTACACTGCAGTAACTGTAGCCAAGTTTGTCCTAACGTTCTTAGGCGGGGGCTAAAGTTAAGGTACGGCACACCTGGGCTAAGGCAATGTAAGATAACAGCCAGATGCCTAGGTGTTAGTGTTGATTTGACGACGAGGTAAAATGTGTCGTGGAAGATATGACAGCATGTTTTATCTTTAAACTTTTGTAGTCTAATGTTAGGATAAGAAACTGCTACAGAATAGGCCTATACCATTACCAGTCACCTTGCCTATTTGGGTTCCGGCGTCTCTATGTTCCGGCGTCTCTATGTTCCGGCGTCTCTATGTTCCGGCGTCTCTATGTTCCGGCGTCTCTATGTTCCGGCGTCTCTATGTTCCGACGTCTCTATGCACCGACGTCTCTATGTTCCGACAAAAAGAAAAACCTGGAGCAATTTTTTTTCATCCAAAAATTTGTTTGTACCAAGAAAAGTAGTTTTGTGACCCCAATATTTTTGTGACGAAATTTTTTTGGACCAACATTTTTTCGGACCAAATTTTTGAGACCAATGTTTGTTCCACAGAATTTTTGTCCACAAAATTTGGAGTAGAAACAAATTTCAGGTCACAAGCAATTTTTGGTCACAAGCACTGTTTGGGTCACATCAAATTTTGGGTAACATTTTTTTTTTATTGGGGGGGGGGGGAAATTTTGGTTCAAAAAAATTTTGGTCACAAAAATATATGGGTCTGAAAACTTCTTTTCTTGGTACAAATGATTTTTTTAACGAATTATTTCTTTTGTCGGAACATAGAGACGTCGGAACATAGTCAGAGACGTCGGAACATAGAGATGTAACCCCTATTTGTGCTCTGCAGTGCTCGGCAGAACTTGTTTCGTATCACCTTAGTAACAAACTAGCCTAACCACTTTCATATCAGATTCAGAACAGAATGTGCAACTTGTTTCCTTCAAGTTTTGTGAATATGAAAATTACTTCTAAGGCCTACCTTTAAGTTTAAGGCTACAGGCCCTACTATTGTACTAAAGGACCCTTACTCCCTGATTCATCTTTTGTCAACTAGCCCAGTAGAAATTCATATACAAATATTAAAATTTTGTTGGTAAAGTACCAAGAAGATGTTGAACATGCCTTTCACTTTCTTCAGGAGCTGTACAAAATGTTGTGGTTCACAACTATAATATATTGTTTTTAAAGAAGTGCATGGTTTTTCTGCTCATAAATTGTTATGAAGTTTGTTACATGTACATTAGTACCAGGACAGACAGAAGGCATTGAATATGATCTGTTAATTAACACTTAAATAACTATAACAAATTTGTGGAATTTTAGTGAACTTAGTCCAATTTAAATGTAACAACAACTTTTCCTTATTTGTAAGTAGTTGGACTTTAGCCTATTTCTGACCTGTTGACTTCATTCTTTTTGTGAAGAAAAACAAATTTCAAATGTCTTTACATCTAGAGTAAGGCAATAGCTACACTTACTTTACATCAGTGAAAATTCAGTTAATGTTGCAGGATTTGCACCAAGAAACAAAGGCCTACTCATAAGTTGTCAAATATATAGAAACTTATAATATACAGAAGCTTTTGGAAACACCAGCTGTAACAAGAGAGATTGGATTTGAAAGCATTTCAATATTTTGAACTGTTTCATAGATTGTATTCACCTTCATGTGAAAATTGTGATACATACATTTATCCAAGAGTGCCTTGCAATATGTAGAAACTTTTGTTCTGTTCTCTCACGTAGCATTGAAATTACCCACTCTATGCAGACCAGAGACCTTGACAAAGATGAAGAAATCCTGGTCTTCTCTTCTTTTCGTTTCCTTTATTCTCTCTCTGATGATACTTCCTCTGAATGTGTCAGGTCACGCGGGTCATGTAAGTATCAACTAATATAGTATCATTGAGGTTCCTCCAAAATCTTTTTTCAACTGCACTTCTCCCTCACCTGCCTCTTGTCTCCCCTGTCCTTCCCCTCCCAGCCCTTTCCCCTCCCTGTCCTTTTACCTCCCAGCCCTTTTCCCTCCCAGCTCTTTCCCTCCCTGTCTTTACTCCTCCCTGTCCATTCCCCTCCCTGTCCATTCCCCTCCCTGTCCTTTTCCCTCCCTGTCCTTTTACCTCCCAGCCCTTTTCCCTCCCAGCCCTTTCCCTCCCTGTCCTTACTCCTCCCTGTCCATTCCCCTCCCTGTCCTTTTCCCTCCCTGTCCTTACTCCTCCCTGTCCATTCCCCTCCCTGTCCTTTTCCCTCCCAGCCCTTTTCCCTCCCTGTCCTTCCCCTCCCAGCCCTTTCCCTCCCTGTCCTTTCCCTTCCCTGTCCTTTTATGTCCCAGCCCTTTTCCCTCCCTGTCCTTCCCCTCCCTGTCCTTTTCCCTCCCTGCACTTTCCCCCCACCCTGTCCTTTACCCCTGTCCTTCCCCTCCCTGTCCTTTCCCTCCCTGCCCTCGCCCTCCCTGTCCTACCATATGTATACCATATCCAATCACTGGGTGTTTTTTACTCAATTATGTACATAATGAAAGTGGTCATTCTGGTTGGACACCTTCAAAGATTGTTGTGGGGTGTTAGACAAGAGATTATGTCATCTCAGACGACTAGAATTGCCCTCAGGAGTACTTATAAATGAGAACCGTGTTCCAGCTCTACCAAGAGATCTATCTGTGGTCACCTTTTTCAACCATTTACTTGCTGTGGGTGTCGGTCAGAACCAGTCTCAGTACTTGCCTTTAATGTGTGCTGTGTCACCAAGTTCTAACTACAATGTACAGTACTCATATCCATCTTTGTTCTTTCAAAAACATAATTTGTAATTTGTGTTTTTAGTTTTATGTAGGATTCAATCATTTTTTGTCGTGGTTGAGTATCCTGGTATGTTGGTGTTTCTTTCCAAGCATTTAAGTAGGGTTTTACAGTAGCTAAGTCTGTAAGGGTCCACAGTTCCTGTTATGTAAGTTAGTGTACACTTGTAAGAGTTTCAAATTACAGTGCTTCACATACAAAATTTTCCACACATTCATGTAGTTGTACAGTATTAGAATTGTGCTTAACATTGAACCCTGTCGAGTAGGTATCACACAAAATAAATTGAGAATAAAAAATTGTACAAACTATATAATAAACTTACAAATATCACAAAATGAAAGTCAACATGGGGTAACTAAAAGTTTTGTTGCTCAGATACTTTCTGAAGTAATTTGTAATTTACATGTTAGTAGGGAAATGGGAATTTTTAAAATATTTTTGACATTTTGTGCATTATTTAAGCATTAAAAAAAACCCAAAATGTTCATTTTTACAGGATGTTACTGTCACATTGTGTGGAAATTTACCTCAATTAATCTTCATCTTTATCTAGACTATGATTGAAACACACAAGTTTCTAGTATGTGAAGTTGTGAACATATGAAAATCTGTAGTGCATTCCTTGCAAATTGTGGGTTCAAACTGCACGCACAACATGACTTAAATTATATGTTACCACAGTCAGCATATATCCAGTACAGTATGTACACTATGTTTAGCCTTAGAAGTCTGTCAATTATTTGTAATTGTACAACACCTAATTATATTCCGGCCATTTGATTGGTCAATTGCTCGTCGATTGCATGCAAAATCCGCTCTATTGCACTCTATGAAATAGAACCATGGGTTATACTTTTTTGATAGCACTTTTTTCAATGGTAAGAGAAACCTGTCTGTTCAAAACAATCTGTTGCATGAGTGCATTTTACATCCAATTATATCCAAATTTGAAGGTGTTGTATAGTGCAAATATTTCATTCGTTGAAAGATGTAATTAGTTCCATTCAACTCGGCTGCGCCTCGTTGAATGGAACATTCCATCTTTCAACTCATGAAATATTTGCACTATTGCACTCATAACCATTCATTATTTGTATAATATCTAGATACTACACTGCATTAACATGTCATAAATTAGTTTACAGTACAGCACAGGTCACAGCCTGTCAATAAAAAAACAAACTTCCACAAACAAACTATGACTTAAATCATACACTAAACACATAACTTGAAATATGTAACATATTAACATTGCTTATGCAATTGAGCTTCTAGAAATAAATCACATGTGCATTTTGGTGTTTATACACTAGTGATCAGAAAATCAATGAACTGTCTTCAAAGTGAGTACGTAGTGTATGCGCGTTCAAAGATCTGGTAAATATAGTATGTTTAATCATTGATGTGAGTTCTTACTGTGACATTATTTGAAATATCTGCAGGTTGTTCAAGTACTTTACAGTACCTATTCGACTAACAGTTTGGATAGTACTTAACTGTGTACATACATGTTAAATGAAGTGTTTAATTAATGTTATTTGTAATGTGTCAGTTCCAAGGAAGGCTGTCAATTGTTTTAAAAGCTACGGGACTGTACATACATATAAGTCCTGTGTATGTATATGTCCTGTTTATACATATATATGTCCTGTATGTATATGTTCACTTCCTGTTGCGAAAGTGCTCAATAGGTAGATGTAGAGCAAATAATATAATATAGTATAGAGAAACAATGATAGCTACAATATATACGAGAAAGATGATGGACATATTCTCTGTGTGTTTATCTCAGATCTTGTTAAATTACATGTGACCTTGTCAGTATCTCTGTGGAGACCTTTTATGTAAATTTATAAACCATAAATTAAGGTGTAAACATGTTGAGAAATCTTTCATATAAAATTAAAGTACTTCTCTTCTCCAAGACCTGTACATAGTTAGTTGCACAAGTGACACACAACAAGAAGGTTCCACTGTTCTCAATTCACAAAAGTTAACTTCACATGATCAATGTGTCACTCCACTCCACTCCTTCTGTGTATTGGCAGCAGGGGGGGGGGGGGGTTGTTGTATGTACTGTTGTAGAAATGGGGATAGTGTGATGATGTTGATGGTGCGAGTGGCAGCTTCATGAGTAGGAGGTTAATTAAACCCAGTCCTACCCGCATACTGTTCACACATGGTTCAGTACCCACTGGTAGATAATCCAATATATTTTAGATTTTTTTTTTTGGGGGGGGGTTTTCTTTTTTTGATTCTTTGCGCTCTGTTATCTAATTGACAGTAGCTAGTTTTCCTTCTTGGGGACAACCTCTAGAATTGTTGAACAGTTTATCAGAGAAGGCGTTCAGTCACTACTCAGACCAGCTTGGCAAACCCTTACAAATTACGTGTTTTGACTGTTTTACCAAGAAGATTATGGCGGAAGTTGTGACCGAGCGATTTGACTGTCAGAGAATTAAAAAGTTGAGAACTTACATAGCTAGACACATTAATCTCTATTGATGTACTCTTGTCAATTTGTATTGATTAATTACAAGTTTACTTAGGCCTTCTGTCACAGTGCTATATTGCTGTAAAAGCTTCCTGTTTGGCAAACCACCTCTCCAAATTGTTTTTCCTCTTTCTTTTCAACAAGAAGTGGTACAAAGTTCAAGCAGGGATCTGTTGTACTTAACCGCTCCCTGCGTTTCAAGTGCTTTAATATAATAATAAAACCAGTAAGTTTTTGCGGGTTTATATATATTGTTTGCGTGCACATCGACAAGTTTAAAACACCAACCTTCAAACTGATGTGATGTAAAAGTAGGTGAAGTGTGGTCGAATTAATTAATTTTGATGGTTGATATTTGATTTGTCAAAGTCTACTCATATACCGTGTATGCTGGTGCCATGTCTTTATCAACCCATCAACCTTTCTTCAGTGCTGTAAATTTTCCACTGGTCATGGAATCGATCCGAGTTTGGCTAGATCTTTTACAGTTTGGGTGTTAAACTTGTAAGATTACAGCCTGCAACCTGGGAGAGAAGCACAGTAAATGTCCTTTTTCTTTTAGAATGCAAACAGGTTGGCAAATAAATTGATGTACAGTATATCATTCATGAAGTATTGAACATGTATGCTAAAGATTTCACAAATTTGTACTACAGTTCAGTGGGTGGCACTTCTGTAGCTACCCCAGGGGTAACTTTAAACACGTATACAAACTTGTCTTGTAAACATACACAGTTTATATAGCATACATACATTCCATGCAGTAATATATAAGGTATACAGAGAGCATGGAAGTATTACCATACTGCACTTTCAATGCTGAGAGCTAAGTGTGGAATGCACTGTATGAAAGGACTGCGCTCTCCATGTTGCATCATACTGTCCTGTATGGTATATTTATTGGAAAGTCCCTCTGTGTAGCCTACATGTGCCAAAACGTTAGATTTGAAAGGAAGAGGTGGGAGTTGGATTAGGGAAGGAAGTGAGTTTAGAGGTGGGAGTATTTTAATGTTTAAAATTTTACTTCATAATGATATTAATAATGTTTATTTTTTATATCGCTTTACGTAAAAGATATATCTCAAATCACTTTACCTGGGACGAGAGTAAAATCTTTCAAATATAGAGTTAACTTTGCATGTTGTAATGTTACACTCGTAACCTTCTTTTGTAATCAATAATTAGTATTGTCTGAGTTTACATAATTGGTTTAAGAGTCTGTCAGTGAAGTGTACCCATGGCAAGGGTGTGTGTTTTTGGTAGAAGGGGAGGGGGGGGGGGTTGGAGAGCAAAGTTATTTTGTTAACTTTATGATACGTTACATGGTTTACAGAACTTACTATAACTTGGTTAGTGGAATATTTATAATTGTTGTAAACCTGTGTATGTGACTCATTTTTTCCCCGTTAATCTCCTTTGTACTGTTATGTTAGTCCCAGTGGGGAAATTCCCTGCCAATGTTTTGGTTAACCGTTATATAGTGGTGCATTGATACTCTCAACCTTAAAGCCTGGAAGAACAAAAAGTGCCCCCATACATAGTCAAGGGAATTTCCCCTCACAATACTATGGTGCTATATGGTCAAACAAAAATTCTATGTCCTACAAAATGTATTTTCATTTGCAAAGCTTTTGAAATTTATTCCTAATTTCAACAATCACAGGACTTGATAGAATTTTGGAAAACTTAAAGGCCCACTATATCAAGGACAGTAGTTTGAAAGGACAGTTAGACAGTAGAACCTTTATCAATCCTTCAATGGTCAAGCATGTCATCTCTAGAGTTTGCATAGTAAATTATACTATACAAAGCAAACATGTTTCTTCGTAGTCCTGAGTCTGTGGTGGGGTCATGTATTCACTATACTTACTGTACAGTATGTAGTAAACTACTTCAGGGGATATTTTATCAGGTGTCGCATCGCAAAATATATACTACAGTATGGTACATATTGATCACAAAGACATTGTACACTGTAGGATGTACACTGTAGGATGTACACTGTAGGATGTTACACTGCAGGAGGTTACACTGTAGGATGTTACACTGTAGGACATTACACTGTACATAGGAGGTTACACTGTACTGTAGGATGTTACACTGTAGGATGTACACTGTAGGATGCACACTGTAGGACGTTACACTGTAGGACGTTACACTGTAGGATGTTACACTGTAGGACGCTATACTGTAGGATGTTACACTGTAGGACGTTACACTGTAGGACGTTACACTGTAGGATGTTACACTGTAGGATGTTACACTGTAGGATGTACACTGTAGGATGTTACACTACAGGAGGTTAGACTGTAGGACATTACACTGTACATAGGAGGTTACACTGTACTGTAGGATGTTACACTGTAGGATGCACACTGTAGGACGTTACAGTGTAGGACGTTACACTGTAGGATGTTACACTGTAGGATGTTACACTGTAGGATGCACACTGTAGGATGTTACACTGCAGGAGGTTAGACTGTAGGACGTTACATTGTAGGTTGTTTCACTGTACACTTCCAGGGATAATTTTTCCGGTTTCCCATCACAAAATACTACAGTACGGTACCTATAGATACAAATAGCTATGTGTATACAAGTGCACTGATGTATATAGTAGTTTTTGTACACACAGGAACCATAGAATTGTATTCAGAGAGACAAAACTCGGAGCCTTCAAAACTGGTAAATACAAAATTTGAACAGTATATTGTTTTCTGTACATACAGTACAGCACTGTTTTAATACAACACAATCTTTAATACAATTCAATCTACAGAATATATAAGAACTGCACAGTTCAACATTACACGTTTCTTTGCTTCTTCAGTTCTGTTAATCATGTATTGCTAAAGCAACAACTACATTATGCCATGTACAGTATTCAATACATATGCATAATTACAGTACTTGAGGGATTTAGTACCTGAATATAGTTAAAGTATACAGTATTAGACTACAGTGTATAAATTACGGTAACTGTCAGGCACGTACAGTATCACCTGCTTCCGGTATTCTATTCTTGGAAAGACTGTTCATTTCAGTCCCAGGGCATTTCCTGTGCCATTAATCTTCCAGTATGTACAGTACAGCTCAGTATTGTTACCAGGATTTTACAAGTTGAGCAACAGAAGCGAATAATGGTATGCCTATAATGTGCGCGAAAAGAAAATCAGATGATGAAAATTTTAACTCATGCACAAGAACAAAATTAATGTCAAATTCCAAAGTGAGTAATTTTTCAGTAGACTGGTTACCATACAGTATATGCTGGCTTAGATTATCATGCAATGCACACTACTATACGGTATTCAACTCCCTTACGTCTGTGAAAATGTTAGGCTATGCATACGCTGCGAATGTCTGAAATCAACGTAAAGTAAAACGAGTGCCTGGACAGATTGCAAGCATGAAAATACTGCACTTTTGTAAAGATATATTCGATCCCCTTCAATGATGTAGATAATATTACCCACATATTTTGACGACACGAGAAGCTTCTAATTTGGCCTAGCACTTGCTCACAACTGTTATCAGCCTCTGTCATAAGTTACCAAATAACAGTCAGACCATATCCACTTTTGTTCATATTAAAGTTGGAAAAAATTTCCCCTTTTTCCCAACCACAGTATACAGTATGTACAGAAGTATATAGTTATAGTAGTCCTATAGTATGTATTGTATTCCTTCTTTGGTAGTTGTATAGATAAATCTAAGTTAAACACAATTGAACATTGCTATATTTCATACTGTTCTCTGTCTGTTGTCTGACTTTAAATATTAAGTATATACAGTATTGGAAGGTAGGATTATTGAAGTACTGGTATGTCAGGGCAGTGATAATAATACTATGCATACATGTACGTACAGTACAAGGTACTGATGACTACAGAATGTACAATGACATAGCATCAGAATTGAGCGATGTACCAGTGTCCTTTTGATTCAATTTTGTTACGGCCATGCTTTTCAGCCTGTTGATGAATAATAAATTACGAAACGAACGAAATTAATCTTTTTAAGTACAAATAAAACTAATTGATGACGTCGTTTGTCACCCTGTGACTTTCATCTCGATTGCTGTACGTAGATGGTCATTTTCACAATCAGTGGTGTAACTTTCAATATTGGCACTTATTGCTTTGTAACTCAGTGACCAAATACCAGAATTCTTAGATTTTTTTGCC
>KN889661.1:44599-73327 GCA_000934455.1 Apostichopus parvimensis | reverse complement strand
TATAATAATAATGGACACTTTGTACAGCGCCGGTATCCGCCGGAAGGTGCTCATGGCGCTTTGCAGAAACAGCAGAAAAATGGTTACATAAATGAAATTTGGATCAGGTAAGTTTTTAGATTTTTCTTGAAGGTTCCAAGGCTGTTGACAAGTCTTACTGCTTGGTGTCTTACTGATTCATGTTAATGATATAATATACTACCATTAATGTATTGACCCTAGTATCGTTCTTGTCGGGGTAGTGATGAGTCACCCCGCCGCACAGAATCTGAGGTTCTTTATGGTTTGTGAAATTGTGCTAGTGGACTTACACACTGTAATGAATCTGATAATGACAATATTTTGTGATCCAGTTTCACACAATAGGCACCTACAGGGATAATCTTTATTGTTTGATATTATTTAAGCTATGCTGCAGTAGTTTTTTCTTTTATTTCAGGGATGGGGGTGGAAAGAGGGGGGGGGAGACTGATAAACTAAATATACCATTACTGATATGTACTAACGATGTATGAGATCATTTAATTTTTATGATTATCCTTACTTTGGTATGACCAGATACTGCCAACACCAGTAGAGCTTAGAGGATTCACCAAGTCACCGCCCATGGATGCAGGGTAGACCACTTGGGTCTTACGATGTTGATGCTGTTTGTGGCGTTCAGTGCCGATTGGCATCATTATCTTCTTCTCTAGCGAGGGACTGGTGGTCCCAGAGCGAGGTGAGGCACCGGGAGAAACGGGTGAGCCATTGGGAGGTGGTGTCGGGGTGTGGTTCTCTGGAGAAATGGGCGCAAAGTTGTTCATATCCGGCATCTGGGGAGCGAAGGATGATGGGTTGAGGGTGGGCCCTTCATGAGGTGTAAAGTGATGAATACTTTTAGGGTAGACTTGGTGCTGATAAAGCGGGTGAGATGCTGGTCCTTGACCTCCAAAGGTGTGGCTGTGCGACCTAGAGAGAGGATTGCCGATGGGTGGCTGGTGAGAGCTACCAGCTGGTGCAGACAGTCGCTTGTAGCCCGGGGCTTTGGATTCCTCGGGCTGAGTTGGTAGGAGGTTAGCTTGCATCATATCACTCTGGTTGTCAGTCATGTGGTGACCCACTGTGTGGTTCCACAGGTCATTACCATGATCAGGGTTCATGAAACCCATGGCAGCAGCTGAATCATTCATGGACATGGTCCCCTTGCCCATGTTAGCCTGACTTGCACCGTCAGGGACAAATGCTTGAGCACTGTCCACAGTCCCTGGTTTGGATATCGGACCAATCGGCGCAGTGGCATACATCAACTCTGGTTTATGCATCGATCTAGGTTTCTCCATAGCTCCAGGCATTAAACTTGTCGGAGTAGGATTTGAAAACAGAGAAGAACTTTGAGGGTTCTGGAAAACCGTCTCTTGGCTGCTACTCTTCATGGCTATTCCAACTGGTTTAAATGGATTCGCATCTGGTGCAACCTGGGGTTTAAAGAGACACCTGGCCACACTCTTTGAGGGGGTCACTTCCTGGGTAGGTGGTGGTACCTGGTACGTCATAGCACTGGGACTTGGTAGATTAGACTGGACTGGAGGCTGTTTCACCACCATGGGGGCTGGGAATTTGGTCATCTCTGGCTGCGTTGGGGCTAAAACAGTGGTAGGTAGCTTGACCTGCGGTGCCCCCCATCTCATGTTGGCACCCGGGGTTCGAGGGAGTGGATGGCTCTGAGCTGTGGATAGACTGCTGGGAGCCCTTGGGGGATTGCTAGATCCAAGAGTCCTAGTTAGGTACTGTGAGATAGTAGCCTGACTAGGAGGTGGCTTGGAGATGATGTTTGATGGTGGTGGTGGAGCAGAAGTGATGTTCTTGAACCGTGGCGCTACAGAAGAGGAGGAAGGTGGTGCCAACTTCTGAGACTGACTGCTGCTGCTGTTGCCTTGAGAAACGCTGACACTGTTGGCAGTGGTGGACTGGGTAGAATTATTGGCCTTCTTGACTTTGACCATTAACTCGGAGATGTCCTTGTCGGGCTCCTTGATTAACGCAGTAATGAGTTGAGCAGCCTGACGGGTTGCTTCAGCAGACCCTCTGAAAACAGAAAAGAAAAAGAAAATGCGTAAACTTTGCCCCAAGACAGGAATAGTAGCCTCACGAGTGAGTTCAACTCGGATTTTTTTATTTGCCATTTTTATGACAGAAATAGAGAGTTGTGCTATGAGATTACACACATTCCTTACAGGTTTCTTCATTTTTACTTTTAATGCGTCTTTTCTTCTTTACCGTTTCTGTAACGGTGGCAGCAGTGGGATTGAAACAACCTGACGTAACCTGATTGGAAATCTCATCAGTGTTAGAGGAAAACAAGATAAAAGAATAAATCTCACTTGATGTTGATGTTTCTCTCTCCTCCTTTGTTGTTCTGTCTCTCAACATCGATGTGAGCTCCAGTCACGTCACGGATTGTGTTGATGTTGACTCCGTTTCTACCAATCACTCGGCTGATGGAGGATGGCGGAATTGTCACTTTCTTAGATCTGATTGAACAAAGAAATAAGTGAAAGAATATTACATACATACACGCATACACATACATACATGCACATATACATAAATACACGCTCAAATACACACATATACATACGCATACATACGCATACATACACAAACACGCACATATACACACATACAGTCACATACATACCCATACATACGCATACATACACATACATACGCATACATTTACATACCTACATACATACACATACATACACACTGAGGAGGAACCCTCCAGTATCTTTACCTTCTCACAACCTCTTTCCATCCATCCTCTCTTCTCTGGCCTCTCTTGGGGCTAGCGGAGGAGAAAGTACCCATGTGTGAGGTATCTCCTGGAGACACAGGAGGCTTTTTGCTCCCATCTATCGGTGTCAGGCTGTTGTACTCATCTCGTCTGGAGGGGGGGGGGGAGAAAAACAGAGAAAGAAATCAAAAATTAGAAGCAATACGAGTATCAATAACAGAACTAGAAAAGAAGATTAAGCACCGTGAGGAGGGAGGCCTTCATCAAAGAACTTCCCTGGTTCCCTGCTAGATTAGATACATGATCCTTGATACACAAAAGGAATTTTTTCTCGATATACAAAAGGTTGGCAAAAGTCTTTTTTAGTTACTTTTCCACTAAGCTTCAAACTGACATACGTTCGCTATATTTCTACTAGTGTCAATCTTGCACACAACAGTGTAAACAGTGTTTTCTTTCTCATGTTGATACAAATCGCTTGCATTTACTCACCAACTTCTATATACTTTCCCCTAAAAACTATGGATTAGTTCTGATAATAAGATAAAAACTGAGATCTTCCTAGATTTAAAAGTATTGATGCAACAACTATTATCATTATCAGTATTAAACATGTGGAAACTTTCAAAAAATTCCACCCTTTCCTTCATTATTTGGCGAAAAAAATTGGAATAGTCTGGCTAAGGAACTGCACTGTTGTGGCTCCTTTATAACAATTACTATCTAAAACTTGACCAGAAATCGGGGCAAGAGCTGCTAAAAAATGACTGACATCTGAAAACCAGGCAAACGAGGTGAACTGTTTGTTTTGTTGCGATTGAGCATGAGTTCCCATGAGGGGCAGACCATGCAAACAGCATTTAGAAATGATGCAGTACAGTCCCCTCAATCTCCATGGAGACTTGGTATAACCTGATCGTAAACAAATGTACTTTACTATAACTTCAATAACTCCAAACTTACAAGGAATGGAGTTTTTTCTTCCTGGCCTTTCCTCTGTTTTCGTCGGTCACCCGCCCCCCTTCCACTTTCACTGCTTGAGTCTTTTTCTTTTGTTCCTTTCTGTCTCTGATCTTCTGCCTCTTTTCGTTCCTCTTCTCATCGTCCGCTCCTTTCTCCTTTCCTGATCTTGTATTCTCGTACGTGGTAGGAGAGACCTCTTCGATGATCAGAGGGGTGGTGGATGGGGTCGGCATGGGTATGATGGATGTGGTGGTGGTGGTGCTGGTGGTAGTCGAAACGGTAGATGTGGTTCCTTCCTTGAGCTTCTTGGATATGAACGTTCGTATTGAGTTCGTGGTACGTACGACACCGATTGTGGTGGTCGTAGTGGCTGATGGGGGCTCTAATGGTACCCTCTCTTCCAAACCTAGGAGAGACCAAGAACAAGTTCAGAACAAATTTACAAACTTTGCTTCGAGTGGCTTGACTTTTTGAAGCCTATAGACTCCAGTCAAGATTTGTTACAACACTGGCATGTAGTCTTGGTTAATGCAAAAATGATGCGTCTAGAAGACTAGGAGTTTCCAAAAAATAAGTAGAAAAATTGAAAAAAACAAGCTGACTTTCTGTAAATGATGATGAAATTTTACTATATTGCATATGTTGATAATAACTTATAATATAAATTTGAATTTTTACACCCATGAAGTGAATCAATTATGGTAGATGTCACTTCAAGGTTTCCGTCCTTACTTTCGGCAGTTGAGGACAGAGGATTATTGATAATAACTTATGATATAAATTTGAATTTCAACACCCATGAAGTGAATCAATTATGGTAGATGTCACTTTAAGGTTTCCTTACTTTCGGCAGTAGAGGACGGAGGACTATCTTCTTCTTCCTCCTCTTCCTCCTCCTCGTCTTTGATTGGCTCATCCGGTGATGCGCTGTTACTTGTCACCTTCTGCTGCTTCTCCTTACGTTTCTTACGTTTCTTCTCACGACGTTTAGCCTGCGCAGCCTTGCGGGTCTCTTCCCTGTTCTAAATACGGGTTACGAAGAAGAAGTAGGATTGATTTATGATCCAATCGTCGCTGACAAACATGACCTTTTTGACGGATCATGGTGACAGTGAGCATAGGCGTAGGAGCCCAGTTTGATTTGGGGGGGTTGTAACAACTTGCCCGTAAAATATAACCAAAATTTTTCGTCAGTTATTACATCGCATGCCAATAACATACAATCATTGGCAGTGTTATTACCCTTCCATATTGGTTAGAATTATTGGGAAGTCGTTACAATAATAATGATAATAATAATATCAGGTTAACCATTGAAAAACACATTGCAAATTATTTTTCTTTCAGGAAAATTCTCAGCATATTCCCCGAATTTTCACAAAAATTTTTGGTTGGGGGGCTGCAGTCCCCCCACCTATGACAGTGAGGAGGAATACCCACTACCCCATATGACAATGTAAAAAGAATACTAACACTTGATGAGCACATAGACTGCAGGTGATGTGTCTTTCATTTAAATATATTTGGATAAAATTGTGCCGTTTATACTTTCCCAACTCAGATCTTTCACTGCTACAATGTTAAGGCAGAACAGATGAAAACCTGTGACAAACACAACATGTCTGTGACGACACAGAGATGGACGACAATACGCACGAACTACTTTCTGATATTTAATTTGTCAATATAATGTGGACAGCGCGGATGAGTGATGCTTGCTTTCAGATCACCTACTCCCCACCCCCCCCCCACATTCATCCAAACCCACTTTTTCTCCTTATTATAAATCTTGTGCTCACCTTCTCTGTCTCCAGTTCCTCTAATAGGCTGTTAGCATTTTTGTTAGCTTCAGCAGCCTGCCGGTCTTTGGCAACAACAATAATTTCAAAGGAGGTATTGCATTTCTTCTGGAGCTCCTGTGGGGGTAAAAAAAAAAATAAAATTAAGTTTAATATAATCCAAAATCCATGAAAGATGCAAAGGAACTTCCCAAGCTAGTCTAATCTATGATACTTAAACCTACATGAAACTATTCATTCTACAATACATTTATGCAAGCATTCAATTCACTAAGATAAAAGTTAATCTCTTAATCTTGAAAATGCACAGGAAAGTAAAAATAACTTCTTTGTATGTGGCTATAACCCCCTCCCCCACAGACCCCCTCCCCACATACCCCCTCCCCCACAAACCCCCTGCCCCACAAACCCCCTCCCCCATAGGCCCCCTCTTTGGTTTAGTCAGTAGCCCTTTGGAAATATGTAGATATCCCTTAACTATGTTACCTTATCAGAGATAGTGGAAATGAAACGAAGACACTCTGCATCAGATGGGAACTGGTTGACGTGCTTCACCATCCAGCGGACGACCTTGACATGACCTTTACGAAACGCTGCCAACAGACAGGACATCTTACGATTATCCTGGCTGTCAATATCTGCTCCTTCTTTGACCAAGAGCTGCACCACATCCAGGTGGCCTCCTAGATTTATTAAGAGGGTTGAAAAAAGTGAAGAGTTAAAGGAGGAAAACGGTGAAGGGTTAAAGGGGGGAAAACGGTGAAGGGTTAAAGGGGGGAAAACGGTGAAGGGTTAAAGAAGAACAGGTTGGTTAGGTATATCATTTCTGTCTTTGAACGACATAATTAGACTTGTTAAATGCAGTTGTTTCCATGATTCTGTTTGACTCTACCACGGAGATGATGAAAGTAACAAGACTTACCATTACACGCTAACCAGAGCGGTGACTGTCCTTTCTTATTCTTCACGTCCACAGCTGCTTTGTGGTGTAGCAGAAGCTCTACAAACTTGTAGTGGCCTTTGTCAGCTGCGATGGTTAAAGCTGTATCTCTGGAGGAAGGAACTGGTGGTGCATTGACATCGGCGCCTTTGCTGATAAGGACACTGCCGACCTCTGCGTAGCCACCGGAGGCGGCTTCCATCAAGGGGGTTAGTCCCGTCTACGGTAAGAGGAAACAAACAAGCTTTGTCTTGATGAAAGTTACCCATGTAAACTACAAATGGTTATAAGCACTTAAGGCAAAAATGCAGTGGTACTATTGATTTTAACTACTATTACCTAGCACCTTCCAAACTACCTTGCACATGGTCAATGTTAAGTATAATAAAAGAGTTGATTCTCTCTGGTCTTGAGATGTTACTTCTCTTCAGACTTCTAGTGACTTCACTAAAAACCTATGACCTCCACCAAACCAGTTTGAAGGACCATCTTACAGGCCAAGTATCATTCACAGCCTTTAAATACCTGTTAAAGTGGATTATTTTGGTAATCACAACAAGCATCAGCTACTGGGTAATTTACCTTGGCTCTGTGCTCCACGTTAGCTCGTCTATCCACTAACAGACTGACCACTTCCGTTCGACCCTGAAAGCAGGCCAGAGTGAGGGCAGTATTGCGATTGGTTTCTATCTGGGCATTGATGTCACTGCCGTTGTCGAGTAGAAGCTTTACGGCAGGCGTGTGTCCATTCATTGCCGCCAGCATTAGAGGTGAGATACCTAATTTGCTGCCCGTTCTACAACAAAAAAGAAAAAGAATGTGAGAGTAATTCGAATTAACGACAAACCTAAAGGTAGCATACTTCAGATAAACAACTCTTTGCTTGTAAGTTTACTTGCATAGCCTCTATCTTTATCTGTCAAAAATCATTTCTCTACCTGATCAAATCAGTAATTGTTATCACAGATGACAAAACTGGAAATTTATGCTGAGAATTTGAACGCACCAAAAACACTTTAACACTAGTTAGTCACTCACCTCGAGTTAATTTCTGCTCCTGACTTTAGGAGAAGTTTGATAATATTAACGTAGCCTCCCGATGCAGCTAAACTGAGCGGTGTGTAATCTGATACATTACGATGCTCCTTGTTGGCGCCATGCTTCAGTAATAGCTCCACCACCTACAAGATAGATGGCGATAAGATCAGAGTGAAACAACAACAAGGAACAGTGGTAAACAGATAATCAGTTTCTATTTCTGATTATGCGCCAAGGTTGCCATGACAAAACAAAAGGAAATTAAAGCTAGTTACCAATAACTTAGGAACCATTATTGAATTTGCTACTCTTTGCAGAGAGAGTTGTTTAACACAAACAAAGTCTTGTAAAGAAATATGCATGTCTAAAAACAATTCACATGGTTGTAGCACTCATTCAGGACGTCTGTGGACGTTCTTGCCTGATAGTAAAAGTGTGTACAACATCTCAAAGCAAAGTTTGCAATTACCGGTTTCTTTTAGACTTGTAGGAACAGCAATTCCTCTACAGATCTATCCAAATAAAACATGTCATTTGATCTGACTCAATAGTATTTCAACATTATATCATTACAAAGCTGTTGCTAATATCAAAATATGATTTGTCACTCGTGGATATTACACAGCATCTTGTGGTCACTATGAATGGGATAAATTGCACTTTTTGATAAGCAAGTGATACTGGTGTCCTGCTCATAATCTGCTGTAAGCATGTTGGTCACTACAAGGAGACATTTTCCCCTAATCACTGAACCCCTCCCCTCACATTCGCTTCCCTTCAATGAGCTGTTTGGCTATATATGAATTGATTCTTAATTATTAATTAATTAATTAATTATTATTAATTAATTCTTAATTATGAAAATAACGATATCCTCACCTCGTATCTGCCTCCAGAGCAAGCTAGGGACAGGGGTGTGTCCTTGGTTCTCTCAGATTGGGCTTCAATTTCTGCTTTCTTGCTCAGTAATATCTTAACCGTTTTGTAGTGACCAGCCGTGGCAGCAAGAATTAAAGGAGTAAATCCTGAAAGGGAAAATATTAATTGTGTAAATGTAACAACAACCCTTAAATATTGAGAGAACCTTTATTTTGCTGACAGGTTCTGACAGTAGAGAGCATTGTCTGTAGATGGTAACTGTGACTTTTCAATAGTATCCCAGTGTTATTCCCTTTTAGAATGAATTTCTTTAATGCTATCAAACTTGAAAGCATTTCTGAAGAAACAGCTGACACTATTACTAGCAAAGGAAAACACATATTAGTACCCTTCTCTCCCTCTTGGGTTACGAACATTCTTGCTGGCAGGTGTGCTCCTTGAAATATGACAACACATGCCTGCTTAAACAGGAATGCTGCTGACTCAAAAACAAGCCATGAAATACATTCTCTCTACCCTATTCCCCTACTCAATTTCTCAACCCAAAATGTTTCCCAACATCTGAAAGATACCTCTCCACCGATTTTTAGTGAACCAACAACAGTAATCAACGGAAGAAATCAAGTTGCAAGACATTACCTTTCTTGTCTCTGTGCTCGATAGAGGCGTTCTTTTCTAATAGCATGTGTACCACGTCGTCGTACCCTCCAGCACAGGCAATGGTCAAGGCTGTATCGTGGTTACTCTCTGTTTGAGCATCCACCTCGACCGGAGGGTGGGGTGTAAAGGAGGGAGTTTCAAACCCACTGGGGGAGTTGGGAGTTGATGGATACGTTGGAGACATACTGGCACTGGGACTGAGTGACTGGTTAATGTTGTGTTCCAGCGGTGATCCACCACACTGGGTACCCACTGACTGAGTTTGAGGTGCAGACTTCTTGGCTAATATGATCTGGGTTTCAACTTCCTCTGTGAAAAGAAAAGAAGAATATATGATGATTTAAGTTGAGTGGATAGGCATAGGCAGAAGAGTTTTATTTGTATTTTCAGTTTTGCTGTTCCAAGGTAATACAGTTCACTAGCTGGACAAAAACAACCCCACTTGTATTTTTAATAATCAGAAAATATTTAAGATTTTTTGTAATATTCTGTTTTCATCCAAAGAGTGTTCACTTTGGCTTGCCGTAAAGTAATGCTCACACATAGTCACCACATTAGTGCTTGCTCCTCTGAAAATAAAAAGTAGGATTATAATTATATTTTAGTTAATATTTTTTATTCAATTGCATCCTATCCAAATTCTACATACCTTCCCCAGCCCAGCAATCCCCCCCTCTCCCCCATAATACAGAGAATCCCTCCAGCCCTGCCCCAAGGCCCCCTCCCCCAAATAATTCTGTATAAATAAGACCATTTAAGTACCCCTTACCTTTAAACTCCATTTCATTAGAGAGGGCAATAGTGGTCCTGAGGTCCTCCTGCAGCAATCTAAGGTCCTCCTGGCCCTCTGTGACTGGCCTCTGGATACCGTACTGGAAATTAGGAAGGAAAAACTCAGGCAGGTGTGTGGTGACAGCCTGATCTTTGGTCTGTACCTCATCAACCGATCCCTGTAACTGGTTCATCTCGTCTGTGGTCTCGGCACCGTCCAAGTCATCGTCTTGGTGACCACTAGCGACGGCTTCTCTTCCTCCAGAGATGTTCAGCTCCATCCCGCTCAGCTGACTGTGCTCATCGAGATAAGGGGGCATCTCAAACTCATGTGGGATGGGAGGGGATGACCCATTCAGAAGCTTGATATCCCTCTCGTCTAAAGACAAATCGGCCCCAAAGTTTTCCATGGTGGAGCAGGGAGGGGACTCTGGTGATTCCTTGTTGTTATTTGTCTCCCCTGGAGCGGTGACCACAGACAGGGAAGCTCCTTCTGCCGCCATCCCTCCTCCCTCAGCCAATCCCTCAACTTTGCCACCCTTGCTGGCCAATTCTTCCTTCTTTCTTGCCAATTTCTTGGACTCGGCCTGCTGGTACTCCATCCTCTGCTGGAGCTCTCGCTCCACCTTCTGCAGTTCTGCGATGATCTGCTGCTTTTCTAGGATCTGTTCTTCGGCAGATTTGAACTTGGAGTTACGTTGCTTTGGGGGGAAGCCGCCGATCATTTCTGAGGATGCAGCTATTTCTAAGTCGATCTTTTGTTGGTAGAGACTCTCATCTTGGATAAGATCCATAGGATCAGTAGCGTTATCCTGCATGATTGTCCCTGTGGAGTGATTAAAACAAAAATCAGTACAACATTACATAACATATTAGACACTTATATAGCGCTGCTACATCGTAGTGCTTTACAACTTAGCCTTGGTCATTGGTAACTTGCCACACCTACACACCAAAGTGTGGGCAATTCAACCAATCTCTCCTGGGGCACCACAGTGCACCACAACCACGTGTCCCCCGGGGGACTTCCCATAGGGTGCAGCCACAAACCGGCGCACGCAACTATATTTACAAGTTACCTCCCAAGTCTCAATTTATACAACTGCGTGAAGAGATGCAGTGGAGATAAAGTGCCTTGCCCAAGGACACAACACAATGATATGGCCAGGGCTCGAACCTGTAATCCTTAGATCACCAGTCCACTGTCTTAACCACTTGACCACAAGCCCTCTACAACGATGGACTCCCATCTCGATAGCAACCACCACGGGTGTTTATGACTTTATGAATTTATCAAAGGCGTAAGGGTGATAACGCTTACCTTAGTACATATTGTTATGACTGAGAGCTTATCAAACTCTTCTAACAGTTGTAGTCATATCCCAAACAACCATACTGAAACATTCAAATAACGACATTATTATCTCAAGAGTGTACAATAACTTATCAGTCACACACAACCAATGACAGAATGAATGTCACTTTAATTTCTTCCTCTGAGATTTGCTTCCGATAAGATATGACCCCCTCCCACCTGTGAGCAACGTAGCCGTAACTGGCCTATTACACTGCTACCATGCGTAATAGGGCACGCCCGCCTTCCTCACCCCCAAGTTGGGATATTTTTCATAACTTTTTATCATGTCATGCTTCACAGCACACGCACTGACAGTACGAGTGGCATTTTTGTTATTTGTTGAAGGCTAAGAACTGTTCATACTGTCAGTATGATAGCTTTGTAAGGTGACTTTTCGAGTTGTACGAGCTGTTTCTATCACATCAGGGTATGGCTACCTTCCTTCATTATACTACACAAAAATACTGCATGTTACACTTATCTCTCAGAGAAAATTTGATTTGACTGATGTTAAATGTAAAAAGGGATAGGTAGCAGATGGTAAAGAGGGGGGAGGGTGGAGGAGGAGAAGAAATTACCTTGATAGTCAGCAACTTGCATGTCTTCAGGGTGCTTATCAGGTTCCTGAGGAGGTACCATGGTGGGAAGTGCCTGAATGGGTACTCTTGGTAACTGCAGGAATAGAACATTATTCAAACTCAAGTTAATGACTACAAGAAATGATGACTTAGTATGAATATGAACTACAAATAACCAACAGTGCAAACAACAAATTGCTGTAATGCTTTTAAAGTTTGCTGTCATGCCCTCTCCACATCCCTGTGATCCTCCCTCCTTCTTGAAATGTCCTAAACTCATATCAAAATAGCCGCAAAGAACCTTTCAAACTTTGGTGCCCTTTGCATGATCACTTTATTCATGGTTTTATTTGCTCAAAACTGTTCATACCCCTTCTCATTCTGCTAGAAATTTGTCTTACCTCTCCCTGTTCAGGGGTGGGTGGAGTCGTAGTACCATCCACCGATGGAATAATGTTACCAGGATAGTTAAGGATCCGGGCCATTACTCCAGCATGGCCACCTTTAGATGCTTCAATTAAACTGGTAGAATTATCCTGTCATAATAAAAACAGAACAACTCAATTGTTATATATAGGGATTACAGTGTGGATTCAGATTACAATGTGGATAGTACTAACAGATTACCAGGTCACTAACTCTAGACATAATAAGAGTGATAGTGCAGATGATCTTACACAGGGCAAATTTTGAAGGATTTCTCCTGGCAGTCCCTCGGACCTATTTGGGAGTATTTGGTTTACAACGGAATCTGATGAAAACAATTAGCGGTCCATCGGAGGACCACAAAGCCGTTTTTTTTCCTCATCCGAACAGAAATTTGGTCATCTCTGACGATTGGACGATCATTTAAGATTTGCTCTGTGAGGAGACCGGTGAATACCAGAGAAGACAGGTAAGGGGCAAAGCAAAGTATAAACAAGAACCTAACAAAATGGTTTTGCTGATACAAATCTGAGAGCAAGCGAAATTAAGATGTATTCTCCATATTTTTGTTTGTTACCTTGAGTTTGTGAGAAGGGTCAGCGTTGTGATTTAACAAGAGTTCTACCACAGATAAATGACCTCCTGCACATGCCAGGGACAAAACAGTATGATCATTATTGGTGGTTGCTCTGTTAACATCAGCTCCTGAAGTGAAGACAGAAACATAAACATGTCGAACAATAAATGCACTGGAATATTGAATATTAAAACCAAATGATTCTACTCTCTTTTGTTTTTGCTCATTTCTCCCCTCCCCCCGGCCCCCTCTGGTCCCAGAGGACATTTTGGTGGGTGGTTAGTTTGTAAACCATTATAGAGGTCATAATGTGAAGCAATAAGGACCAATAATGGTACCAAAATTCAATTAAGGTTGCCATGTCTAGATTTGTGCCACTTTATAAGATGAATATGGTCCGCAAGTAGCCTTAAATAGTTTCACAATCAAGACCAACCAGAACTGCGAAAGTTGTTAATTTTTTTTTTAATTTTTAGGTCATTTATGCGCCTTTTGGAGTCACATAATTCACATCATATTACAACTGAAGGTGGAATCATGTCGCTTGCAAAAACAGCCTAGCAACCCCATTTTCATCTGCACTGACATTAAAATATTGTAATGATTTTGAACTAGTGTGACAGACTTAACAACAATGAAGGCGAGATATAAGCCTGACTTTCCTTAAGAAAAATGTCACGGAAAGTAACTGAAATAATTGGGGAGTCACGGGACAAGCATTAATGCAAGCACACATTGGTGGGGCCAGGAAAAGCTGATCTCTGAAGGGCAATAATTCTAAAAACATTGAACGAATATCACAGACATTGAAGTCTGATAAATTATTTTCTCAGATCTAAACTTTACCTTTTGAGATGAGGAAACGGACAGAGCAGAAATGACCAGCTCTGGCAGCTTTCATTAATGGAGTTCTTCCTCCCTCTGACTCATGTTCCTGTAGAATAAACAAAAAACACAAATTACTAAAAAACAAATAATAAAACAGTTAAAACAGGGTAGTTATTGACCAGTACATGCGATATTGTTTATAATTCCTTGATCTTCTGAGAACAGGTTCTGTAACAGATTGATATAGCTCTAATCTTAGAAGCTATAAATATATATCTGTGACCCCATCTTGTGAGGATCTGGAAGGAAAAGTGTGAAATTCATGCCTCTCCATCTTATATTAGGCTTCTGCAAACTTCCTATTAGATCCTTTGACAGTAGTATTAAGAAAAAAATCAATAAATTCTACAAGTACAGCAGAAACAAAGGGTATTGTTAGATAGAGTGAAGCTTTCCAAAGTTGTCCCAGTGATGAGCTGGTGATATTTCTCATTTTCCTTAACCTGATGAGTCATGGATGGACATTGCTTACCAAATCTGCTCCAGCATCTAGAAGATAGCTTGCAACCTCTGTATGCCCATTTTCACAGGCATATGTGAGAGCAGTGTCCCCTGTAGCAGTGGTAGCATGTACATTTGCTCCTGATGATCAAAGAAGTAAAAATAACATCAAAAGTTTTCGTTCAAAATGAAAATCATAAATTATATACTTCTCTGTAAACACAACAACCACTTTAATTACTACTTTAAATTTTTACCATTTTTCAGTAAAACAACTGTCAGTAAACATTAAGATATTCACTTCAACCTAGTTCCTTATACATACAAACCCAATGAAAGCATGAAATTGATTAGTAATATGGACTAGAAGAAAGGACAATTGGAGCAAACTTTTTACCCATGGGAATGATATCCCATTTTACCCTGGATTTTATATTCTACTTACCCTCAAATCTCCCCCCCCCCCTCTTTTCCAATAATGTTATTACATGTGAAAGGCCAAATGTCATAGCAACATTTCTGAAACTTGTTATGTGATTGTTACCTTTACTCAGCAGAAATTTGACCAGTTCAACTTGTCCCTCCTGAGATGCTTCCATCAAAGGAGTGGAACATCCGAGCTCAATGTCTGCTTCGACCTCGATCAAGAACTTAGCTACCTCTAGGAACCCTCCACAGCAGGCTAAAGTTAATGCTGTTTCTTGAGTTTCTTCCGTTTGAGCATTTATGTCAGCATCTGAAAGATTTAAAAGAGAAAATAGACTAAATAAAAAAACAAACAAAAAAACAATGAAAATATTTTGGAAAATAGAGATATGATAAGAGTTAATGTAATTATATACAAACCTATTCACTACACAGTTGGTACCAAGTTTTATTCCTTACTATTTTGATGCTATTATTTTCTTAAATATTGTACTATAATACTTGGCTATTGTTTATACTAAATAAATAAAATGACAAAGCAAAAGGACAGAAAATACCGTAAGGAATGATATATTGTTGGGGACAATACAGGATTGCATTCTGTAGTTGTACTTGTCGACCAAAGCATAATTTCATTTATAAGAAAACAGGAATATCGTTTCAGAATGGATCTAGAATTACTGAGATGGGAATGCAACTTTGAGGGTACAAAGTTGCATTTATTCAGTGATAATAATAATAGTAATTAGTCTTAGATAGCACAGAATCCAACCAAAAGGTTGCTCAATACGCTTTACAGATGTGTGTAGCATTTAGAAAATAAGTCAGCTTTAATAGCACATGAATCAATTTCCCGCAAATGGACTGGCAGCAAATTCCATAAGTGCTGGGCGAAATAGCAGAAACTGCGATCACCAAAGGTTCTCGTGCGTGTCACAGGAGCAGTAAGTTGATAGAGGTATTGTGAACGAGTAGGCCTATCCGTTGTTCGCTCTTGGATAAGGTCGTGAAGATATATGAGCGTACCATACTTCAATGCCCTGAACACCAATATCAAATTTTTATAGTCAATCCGAAAATGATGGAAATAATGTCTCTTACTTTGTGCTAGTAATAGTGCCACCATCTCTTCATGGCCTTCCCTGGCTGCTTCCATCAGGGGGGTATAACCTTCATCATTGACCTCCTCTATGTTTGCTCCACGCTCTAACAGAAGAGATGCTAATTTCGTATGACCTCCACAGGCAGCTAGTGTCAAAGGTGATTCAAAGCTGTCTGTTGGCATATTGACCTGTGAATAGCACAGAAGAAATGGTTTCATTCCAAGAGATGCAATCACTTCTTAAACTCAACTATTTGTGCACCGTGCACCAGATGAAAGCTTTAAACCGTGACGTGTTGACCAATATGTGCGACCTGGTAAAATTGAGCCTATAACCATTACTTTACAACAACATTTAAATATAATCTTATGTGATCGAAAGACTAGACCTAGGTTGTACGGGATTTACAGTCTAGACTAAGCATCAACAATTCTTTTGCCTACATGAACATATTGGAGAATGTTAAAGAATTCTTTGACTGTATTAAGACACTGGCTCCATTTCATAACTTTATTTCACTTCCCACCAGTTTTGGTGAACTCAATAACTCAAAGTTCTGTGCAGGTATTTTAATCATCAAAAATGATCAGTCCTAATTAGCTGCTAGAGTTTCTGACAAAGCCTTGATTCTTATATGCAAATTAGATTGAGCTATGTGTTATCTGCTCTGAAAGTCTGTGAGATAAAGACAATTTGCTGATATTTGCTTTGAAATCTCAAATCTTTTCTCTAGACTGTAAACATTTCTTGTCATGCTCATGTAACACAGATAGCGGTACACTTGAAGTTGGAGCATGTTTGACAAGCTGTGAGATGTTAACCAGCAAACACAACCAGCCACTTTAAAACATTTGTTGTGACAATACGAGTGTGACACCAATGTTGTGAAATTAATGCAACAACCTCTAGTGATCACCAACATGCACCAGAGAGAATAAAAATAGCTCGCAGACATATTTTCCTTTACATAAAGATGCTAAAACACTGACCTGAGCGCCGTGATCCAAGAGAAGTCTCGCAACCTCCACATGACCATCCATGGAAGCTTCCATTAATGCCGTGTGCATCTCATCAGTCTTGTGTTCATGGTCTGCTCCAGCATCAAGTAAGAATTTAACCATTTCTAGATGACCTGATGGAGACAAAGGTTGTAAAGGTAATGAAAGAACCTTACCTTTGTTTTTATGTGATAATGACCTTTACCTAAATATATTTTATATCTTCCATAAACAACAAAGTTTAATAACAAGAAAAAAATCTTCTCATTAATTAATGTGACTAATATTTTATAACATTTTACACTTCCAAGCACATATAATACACAGTTTGAGATGAAAAGAATATCATAGCATCATTGATAAAGTTCTAAATCATTATTTTCGAATATAACCAGCTAAAAAAACAGCAAACTTGACACAATCCAGGATGAATTTCCTTCAATGTTTGATTTCTGCTTACCTTTGTAACAAGCCAAGGTCAACGCACTTTCCTTAAATTCTGTAGAATGGGTGTTGATACCAGCTCCACGCTCCAACAGAATTTTAGCAATTGCAACATGGCCACTGCTTGCAGCTTCCATCAGAGGGGTGTGGCCATTTTCGTTGTGATCTTCGATCTTGGCCCCGTTGTCCAACAAAATTTTCACAATCTCCTCATGTCCGCCACTACAAGCATACATCAATGGCGTGTTTCCTGAAAGGCAGATGAAAAATAAATTGAAATTATTTTGATAATTCAACAGTATTTGTAGTTTGAAAATTAACAGTAACTTGGATTTACATCGATGATTTTTAAGACTTCTAAAACACAAGTTTTCTAAAGCAGTCTAGATGGTCAGCTGCATGATAAGACTTTGATTAAAAATTTTAAGTGTCTCAAACACTTGCTTTGTTCAGTAGAATATATGAAGGCGGTAGACGAGAAGGAGCCAGTCGTTCGCTACAAAGAGGCCAGTGCTAAAAGGTTACTAGGGAATTTTGGATATGTTAAAACCAGAGTGCTATAGTTGTGCAAAGACAGGTAAGTGATAGGCAAAGTAAATTTTCCTGGATAATTTACTGAACTAAACCATGTTATGTATCTGTGAGATATTTATTACAGTAATGTATCACTACTACATGACCCGTGAAAAGTAACGATTTCTCAACCTGATTTGATAAATTTTGATCGTGAGGTCGATCTTGTTTGCTTACCTGCTGAAGACTGAGCATTGACATCTGCCTCGTATTCTAACAAGAGCTTAACAATGTCGACATGACCAGCGCTCGCAGCTTCCATGAGGGGCGTGCAATCTCTTTTACTACCCCTGTCTTCTACATTGGCATTGATTTTCAACAAGACTTGAGCCAGTTCGAAGTAACCACCTGAGCAGGCCAGAGAGAGTAGACTCTCACTTTCTTCTGTTTCCTGGAGACCTTTACCCTCATCTACCAACCTCCCAGCCATCACCTGGTCTGCCTGGTCTGTGGAGCCCATCTGTAGCTGCCCTCTGGAAAATACAATTGCAATCATAACAATTACTACATGACTAGGAAAGAAAGAAACAAAAACATTGTACCGTCAATGTTCATGGAACTCTGTACACTTTAGGTCCAAAGAACAATCTCCATTTTGTTGACAGGGCTCTGACCGAAAGAGTTAGATTTTGTCTAAGTCATGGGTGCACTAATTGCACCGAACAGCCCACCAGAAAGAAGGAGTTTACTATCCTATTCATGCAACCTGCAGAACCCTACTGCAACTGAAACAATGAGTTTTTTTAATAAACTAAAAGGAAAACAGGAAACATGTATAAGGCTTGTATATATGTATACAGCCTGCCTGTGATTGGACAAACAGACAGAAAATGCGCATGTAGAAATGTTACGATTTAACTTATTCCTGCCATGAGAGTACTTATAAACATGAGAAAATGCTGAATCTGCTTGAATTACGCTGTGGACCGCAAGATCAATTTCCTGCCCACCCCTGGTCTAAATTGGTAAGGGTTATATCAGCAAGTTCAGTCTGCTTTGGTCTCCCTCAAAAGGTAGGTTGGTAACTCTTCAAATTTCTTCCAAAAAAATAACTACCGCCAGTCCAAAACACTACCTACTGTTTTTACTTTGTTTGTTACTTTACATAAATAAATTCATAAAACTTGCATGCCTTAATTATGATAAAATGACTTTCTCCAATATGGTCCAATATGGTTGACTGACTGACTGACTGATTTGACTCACTGACCAGTTTCTTTTAGGCAATGCTGTTGCTTATTCATTGCTGACTTGAGAGTATGCCATACTTACAATTTAGAAAGCAATCTTCCTTTGAAGAAGATAATGCTACGAATGAAGCATCAGGCCTCTTAACTTAAAATTATAGCTGTACAGTACATGCACAGGCTTTTTGCAGTTGATAAGCAAGCAGTTTGTAAACATTTTTCTCACACAAAAGTACAAATGGAAAAGCTGACACAGATATCATTCATAAGTAAATGGTTAACTATTTCAGTGGGAAAGATACTGCATAGCTAATGATTGTTTCACATTTGTGTACTAAAAATGCAAATATGTAGCTTATAGGGATTTATTATTTCCCTATGCTTAGTTACCATAAATCCTAATGTGTTACGGCAACAGAGCTATCACATACATGGTAGTAACCTTATCAAAGTAACAGGATGTTCAAAGAAAGGGAATTGCCCTTAAATGTTAATACTCTTAACAAAGACATCAAATTGCTTCAGAGAGCCTCTTGTATTTGCATTATAACCTGTTGATTGCCCAATGCCCTGTTTAGCCTACTACTGTGAAAAGTTTTAAGTCTCTAACAGTTTTGAGATTTATAAGGTATCATAATATAATTTATCTTTTTTCTTCAGAACTGAATTAAATTAAACTCACAAACCCATAACAGGAAGAATGGGATACTATTAACAAGACAAAATGGTGTCAATAATGCAGCGACATGCTGATAAAGGGTGTATTAGCTCAAGAAATTTGGTTTGTGGTAGTAGAAATCTCTGGCAAAAAGAAGATGGATCTTCATAAAGCATGGTAGATTTGCTTGTTTGAAGTTTAAACTTGGAAACTACATTCAAACAGGATTTTACATTTGTCCATGACACATGTTTTTCTACCCACTGGCATCTGCTCCAAAACAAACAGTTATTTAATCCTAGCTGAAAGGCGTAAACATAACGTACCCGACATTAACCTGACCAGATGTGGTAGCTGCCTTAACTTTCATCCAGGTGAGTTCTGCTTCAGCCTCCTCATCCAGAGGTGACCTGATAGGCTTCCCGGCTAACTTCTCCAAGGCATCAGCATCGAAAGATTGTTTCCCATTGAATGGATTTGACTTTCCAATACCTGTAATGAAAATGAATATGTATATGATTGTATATTCACACATTCCTACTTTCATGGTATCAAAATGGAACCCTACAAATTATATCTGTATGACAGTCATAAAAGTCAATGGTAAAGTCTGCTCCCTACACCAGTCTTCACCACTATACTCAACTGAGCCCCCCCCCATCCCCAACCCCTATCCATCACTAGGCCCATTTCTAAGTAACTTGGAATAAACATTTTACTCTTACAATTTCATATTTAGCTGGTACCATGCACTTTTTAACTAAGACATAATAATTCTATTAGTCATTTTCTTGACAACATTCAGTACTACTGTATACTGTAGTCTTTATATACTGCTCTATACAAAGTATTTTCAAGTTCAACCAGTGAAAAATCACCCCATTAACATAGACTGGTATTAAAAAATAATTGGTTATCATATGAATATATATAAAACATCCACAATAATATTGTTGCTTACAGTATTACATTCTGTTCAATGACATACTGCATTACGATAACAATGATATTGTAAAAGTTTTTAATATTACAGTAGAATAGTATGATCAAGTATTGTATACTAGTCGAGTAGTCCTGTGTATCGGCTGGAATGCTACAAATAGTATACAATAGTATTGTTTACTAGTCATGTGAATCGGCTGCAATAATAAACAAAACATACAAAGTAGTGTTAAGTCTTTGTGTTGAGACTACTTTGTATAATGGGATAATTCCTTATTGAATATAAGTTTGCTGTGCATGTAATGGAATGAATGGAACCATCTTATCAAAGTATTCCTTCATTTAGCTCCAAGGATGCAAGATAAATTTCACACTGCTTGAAAACTGAAATAAATTGCAAATAAATCATAGAAATGGCTTATATCATTTTGTAAATTGGAACTGATCATTCTGCTGTAAAATCTTCACTTTTCACACAAAAATAATGGAACTTTTTGTTCCCTTCAATGGAACAAAATATTTCAATTAATGTTGACTTTATGCACTTGCATAGATAGCATCTCTGTCCTGTTTTTATAAGATGTCCACCCCTGAAATTGTTCACTACAGGGTATCCTTTCTCCAATTTCCTGTGGGGTGCAGACAGACAATAACAGAGAATGTGTCCATAGATGCGGAAAATAATACAGACACTGAACAGACATAGCACAGTCTTATGCAAAACAGGTTGAGTAAATGTAATGTGTTTTTTCCCCCTCCATCTCCTGTTCAAATTGGAACTTGAAAAGTAGATAGCCTATGTATAACATGTTTAAAAATATCAAGTAACACTAAACAAACATGCTTGGGTCAGAAAAGCAAAAAATGTACTTTATGTGAAGGTATTCGGTAAACATAATTTGGGCAATATGCTAAGTACACTGCTGCACCAATGGATATTAAAACCTGTTTGGGCTGAATAAGTTCTAACAGAATGCCACACAGTTCTCAAACTACCTTCCTACAGTAAGTACTGTACATGATATGTTGGTATAGGAATGAGCACACATATATATCACAAAAGCTTGCTGACATATGTATAGCAGATGCTGTTCACACATGTTGAGCATATCACACACAGAGTAGCCACCTCACTGTTTTAGATTAAGTGCATTCTCATGTACGTAATATTGACATTTATAGATTTATTTAGATTCCCTGTAGATACACAGTACAATAACTGCAGCCATTTTTGGATATGCACAGTTCCCCCCCCCCCACTGCCTCTCCCAGCCCACATTTTATTCTAACCCTTAATACAGCCATTGAATAATGTGCATAGTTCTCCCTCTACCAACTCCCCCCCCCCCAACCACATATTATTCTAATCCTTTCCATCAGTTTATTTATTTCTATATTTGTAGTTCTATTTTTTGACCATTTTTAATGTTATTTTGTCTGACTCTAACTGAAAAACGATCCATGTGAACAATTATTTAATTGGTTCCATGTTTCAAATTTTGATGTTACTGGAGATGGTTACTGTCTTTACTTCCAGTTTTGAAACCTTCTCAACAATATCCACAAATATCCGGAAAATTATGGAGAAAATATCGTCAAAATTTGAATTTTTGACAAGTCAGCTGACACCAATATCTGATTTTAGAACACTGAAGTTATGTAGATGAGCTCTCATTTTAGCAAGAGTGTGATGTCACAGCCAGTTGTCCTGCTGCTTGAGATAGTGTTATAACACTTATATGTACCATTTATCACAAGGAGAAAAACTGAATCATGTAGGGGGAAAAAAATATATTAATGAAGAAAAAAGTAGGATGATTTAGGGCTCAAGCATGAGAGACTTATGTTTTCTGCAGGAAATGTAAACAAATTTGGTAAAATGTTTACTAAGTGTAGATGTTTTGGTCTGGATCATGTCATAAAGTTAAAGACTTAGCTACGGTATAGCTCAAATGATACAGAATATGGTTTCTACTTTATCAAGAAACCGCAGAAGTTATGTATATCGAAATGGAAGGGAAATCAACATCGGCAACTTTTCACACTGCTCAGCAATGTCTGTGATACTTGGAATTAAGTGAGTGAATGCAAGAGAGAAATTTGTCCAAATGTCCAAATTGTCCAAATTGTTGTCCAAATTTGTCCTATGTCCAAATTTTTGTGATTTTATCAAAAAGTTGATAATTATTTTCCTTAACATTGAAGAGACAAAATATATTTTTTTCTAGTTTTCGTGTACATCTTCCACAAGACCGTATCTGCATAATATTCACAATCTGCAACTTATTGTCCTTGGCTTGAATAGTATCTTAAAAGAGAGAAATTATACCGTGCATAAGCTTTGAAGACATCCTGCTTAAATAGACCACACCTACGATTAGGCCATGCAATTACTGCTAGCACTATTTTATAGAAAAATTACCTCTCCCCCTCCCCTCCCTCATACACACTACCTCCCAGCCAGCCAGCCAACGACCCAGTCAACCTACCTGCAATTTTTTTCACAGCTTTATTTTGATCCATGTTGACCATTCAACTGAGTATTTTAAGGATAACCTGGCTGTTCTTTCTTGAGTAATCAAGAGAATTACTAGAGAATTACTACTGAGAGAACTCAGTCGAATGGCCACTATTTAGGATTTAATTAGGTTTGATTTCAAGCAAAGAACCCAACATCAGCAAAAGGAATAATAAATAATAGGAAAGGGACAGCAATTTTTTTTCTTGAACATGCTACACAATAATCCAAATCGATGGTTTTCATCAATTATTTATGAACCGCCAGCTTAAAGATGAGTTTGAAATGTTAATATGTTTGCTGTTTGCCTTGAACTTTCAGGAGCAAGCCACACCCACGCACCAAAGTTAATCCTACAGTACTGTAGCTACTCCCAACTTAATCCTGGTATTCCTCTGAACTTATTTATGTACCAACGGACCTATAACTGCATTTAGCATAATCAGTGCAGCCTGTCACACAATGCAAAAGAAAGGCAAGAGGCAGAAAGAGAAAATCCTTTCACCTCCTTAGGACTTTTCTCGGTCACAATCCTCTTTGAGCTTTGCCACTGGGAGTATCTGGGTAACCTTGGCCTGAACACACTTGGAGCTGATTACCACAAAGACCTCCGAACTACCATACACCATAACAATGAACAGCATCTGTGCATTTACAATTACATGCAAACAGATGACCACTTCCTGCATGAATAGTGTACCACACACTGAGTTAGAACAAAAAATAACAAAAGTGCACCAAAGTTTGTGCTATGTATGTAGGCTAGCATATTGATAGGAGAGATGAAGGGTACAAAAACATTTACAATTGGTATTTAGCTAGAAAGGACCCTACTATTGTCAAAACCTTTCTGTAAAACTTAGTCTGAGGGTGTGGAGGTTAAATAAATGCAAAGCTCTGACACTTTCCAACATTTTCATATTGTTAAGCATCAGCTACCAGTTTTCAATAGCTTGTATTGCACAGTTTAAGAGCGCTACCTCTGGCACCTTCTAAAGTAAGATATTTTGTCTGCTGAAATTCATGTGACATTGTCTTATTTTACCAGATTTTCAAATGTTATTGTCTGATCCATCTGAAAATTAGTGGCAGTATTTCCAAAATTTACATGGCTTGCAAGAGCAACTATCTAAATTGCATTCTAAAGGTCTTCCACGAAAGACCATTAACTAATACACAAATACAAATGAACTACTGTATCTAACTGACAAGGAACACTAAACTGCATGTTACATAACTTGGTAAAAACCTTTAAGGATGTCCAAAGTAGTGTGTAATTTATGTTAATTTCAGACAAATTTGTTAATTACTTTGTGTATGAGACTAATTTAAACACTTCATGTATTCACTGACAACAGAAACTTGGGAAGATGAGTAATGTGACAATTTCTGCCACAATGAATTAACCTCTTAAGACTACAAGCAATGGCTATGCTTTAAACTGAGATGTTACAGCATGTATCATCTTTACGTCATCCAACAAGTGTGCGAACATTACATTCAGGGATATTTCATATAAACATTTGGATTTTGGATACAACACTTTACTGCAATCCAACTGTCGATTGGGGACAAGCTAGCTTCAAAATGAATTTTAATGGATACAAAGGTAATTTCAGGATCCATTTATTACCATACCCAACACCCTGATTTGCCTAGTTGTACTACAGCATGCAACCAAATGCACAGCAGCGAGTCAGCATAATGTTAATTGCATGCACAGCATGCAGAGCATATTGAAAATGCCAGCCGTTTTACAGTTACATTGTTTTTGCTCTTCCTTCCATCCATTAATAAAATGCATCACTAACATTTCTCAAGATGTCTTTTAAAAAGGGAGCATATTACACCTCATATTTGGAATCATTTTTGTATCTGTTGTCAACCTTTGCTCATCTTATTGCAATCTACCTGCTCTTCTTTGACGATACTACATCTTCGCCACACTCAGGGGGGAAATAGACATGATGAGATGGAGGAAAGATGACTCACGATTTGCACAGTAATTTTCCATACATGTGCAGTGCTCTGTATAGTTTTACAGTACGTCACTGCTCTCTCTAATTGTCTTGCTTTCTTTCAAGAAACGCACAGCACGAACGCCTCAGATTGTAAAAACGGTAAAAAATAATTCTGTCGACCGTATGCTGTCGAAGAATACTCACACATGTTCTTTCAATTGAGAATGTATCCATGTTAAAGGTGATGCAGGCATCCACACTTATGATTTAAGTTTAATAACACAGTACATATTATCAAATATGTATAAGTACTTCACAAAGGATCTGATTTTAAGCATAATGTGCAAATTTTGTACTCGGAAAGTACAGTGCACAAACGTAACATTCATGGAATGAAAACCTCCAAAAGACATATTACTACTGTATATGACTCCAGATTCATGAATTTTTAAGTTGTGCAAACTACTTCCTTTTTGCCAGTGTCACATGAGAAAATTTATGCTTTAATCACATGAAAATGTTAATTTCCAGTTTTCCACCAATATATATCATGCAAAGCTAATAGCTCTTATAATAATCTTGTAATCTTTGAATCTGGATAATTTTTCTGGATAATTTTAAATGTTCTTAGGCCACTGATAAAGCAAATTTTAATATTTATTGTGTTTTTTCAATGCGCTGAAAGTCAAAGAAAGAGTATTAGGCCTATACTAGCTAGGTGTGTGGCGAGTAGGCTTATACTGTACCTCACTGCAAATTTGAGCCACTACTTGATAAGCAACTTCCTCTATTTTTCCATTGTGTATTCTTGACGTTTTAACTGCACAATGGTGCACCAAAATTTCACTGTTACTCCACTGGACCACTACACTGCCTAAATTAAAGCGATCTTTTATGCAATGAAAATGTAAGGTTGACAAGGCATTTACATTCCACTCGCAACCTGTCTTTAGTGAAAACCTGAAAACTCTTTGCAAAAATGACGGCAGGCAGGGACAGCAAACGTGTCTCAAAATTCCTAACATAAATTCAAAGTATTACAGATGGCATGTAGAAAATGCCTCAAGTAATCATTTATAGGGTGTTTGGCCACCTCTAGTGTACTGATCTACTGACACAATACATTTTTTCATCACAATGTTGTGTTAAGGAACCTAATACTATTCTACTGTTGTTGGTGTATGGCACAGTGAAGCCTAACCAACTCTGCAGTTTTATGCTTTGCCGGCGAAAATGTTTTTTTACCAAAATGACAATTAATGTGGATTTGATTATCTGCTTATCAGTTCTAAAGAGGTCTTGTGTCATTAACTTAAATTTTAATAGCACAAAACTCACTTAGGCCACTAGTACTATACTCTACTGTGTACGGGTTGCCTGCACATAACCAAGCTGTCATGATATCAATGTTCAACAAACTTCTTTCATTGCTTTAGAACTTAGACAATGAGCACAACATGTTTATATTTTGCTTCTAAAGCACATAAGGTACTTCGTACGCTCAACTAATCCCTGGTCATTAATAGCAATTATTAGTGATATATATTATATATATAGTGATATTTATTATTAGTGATATTAAATTTTTATTAGTGATATTTGTGAACAACCTACACACAAGAAAAAGTTCCTGCATATCTATTGCAGGTACATATAGCAAACCATTTTACACAGATAATTCCCATTGAGACTGGTCATTGACAAACAAAAAATAATATTTACAACTTAAACTTGTTTCAAGTTCACCAAGGTACTGCTTTTATCATTCTGTGAAATGTTTGCAATGATAGTCTACTGATTCTACTCGTCTGTGACAAGCGTATCTGTTAAGGACTGGTTTACAGTGTGTCTCACTGGTAGCTAGGCTGAGCACAAAGATCAGTAGCCTAGCCATACACCTAGCCATACACAAATTTATGACTGTCTAGTCTGTCTTACACTGCATTGAAACTAAAATGAATTCAACAAGGACAAAACATCAGTGTGTATATTCCTCCAATTTCTCTGTAGAACAATTAGGTCATCAAATACTCCCACGCTTGGTAAAACACCAAATTTTCATCTTGACAAGATTTAAGCAGGCACAGTAAATTCAGGGAATAATTTATCCCATATTTGCATCACAAAATGCTTAGCAACATGGGCAAATTGGTAAACAAGTGTCCAGAAGCATGTTTTGCACACAGGAACCATACTATATTAAGATTTTTTAGAGAAAGTTAAGGGCCCTTAAAACTGCTACACAAAATTTGAACACTAAATTATTCGCTGAATATTATTTCTCCAAGTAATTCAGTTATAAATGCCATGCATTAGTCTCTGCAAAGTTAAACAGAGTATGTATAAACACCTCTAGTGTTATTACCAATTTGTGAAAAATTCTGCGATGATTTAGCCTTCTGTAATTGCCACAAAGTAGCACTATTTCTTTGCCATATGAAACAGACTTTTCCAAAATATCTAGGATATGTCACATGAATCCTAAAATGAAAACATTGCCACAAAGGTCAAGGTATTTATTTCTTACCAGCTGCTTCTAAAATGGCTTCAATAGTTTCTGGATCCACTGCTCGTAGGTCTGGTTGTCCAGACGCTTGCCCAAAGAGAACCTTTGATGCAGTCTCAACAAAGGAAGGGTCCACAGCGCCTGAACCTAATGAGTCCACCTGAAATAAAAAAAAGAAGCCGCATATCTTAACATGAAACATCATAATGAATTACTTGCATGTAATTAATGTAATTGATGTTTATCAAATAATGAAATTTCCATTTTTTTAAATGCATATCTGATAGGCATGCTAGCAAAAGTGTAATGAAACAATTCAGTTTAAACTGGGGGATCTTGTAAACAAATTGGTATACATTTGAGTGCTTGTTTAGCTTATAATCAACTCTGATATTATCTAACACCAATTCAGCTCAATCGCCGTGATGAAATAATGAAATGTCCAAAAACTTCTTAATTAAAAAAAAACTTGATGTACAGTTTCCCAAGTCAGATTACAAAACTATTCTCCAGAAAAGACCGCTGCATGAGTTCTTCCATCCACATCCTGGACCCATCTACTTACTATTCACTGTGGTGGTTTGCATAAATACATATTTAAAGACAAATTGATATCAGACATCAAGAAGATGATGAGAATCAATCACCAAAAGGAACACGAGGAGGAAACTCTCAGATGAAAAGACCTGTCAAAAAACATGTAGATTATCTTCTCAATAGCAAATTTGAAAGGAAGAGAAAGTGGGCTGTGAGCCAGAAGTGGGGGGGGGGGGGCTCACAGGCGCCGCAATTAAGCTTGCACGGTTTTGTGAAAATTAAAAACCGTTTTTTTTCTAAACAAAAATCTGAATCTGGCTCAAAAACTGTTTTTTTCCCTCCTGAAGTGCATTGAAAACACTGGTATATGGTGTGTGCCAATAGTAGCTGACAATGTCGCTAGCAGATAAGCTTTCTCGTTACAATTTACTTTGATATTGCAAAAAGAACAGTAAATAGGCGAAACCGCATCTTCCAGCGTTAACTGTACTATCAAACTGTATGGACACTAGTCTAGCCTAGAAATGTATTTGCAGTTTCATGAAAATGACTTTTCCATCTATGTTTTGTCTTTTACAGCAACTTATTTAAAGATTTGATCAATAAGAAAGTAAAGTACGAAAATCAGTGTTGTTTACATGTCTTTCATTACAACGCGAATGTACAGTTCAGTACACTCCACTACGAGACCCAGTCCAATCACAAACAGTACTAGGGTGCATTGGTATAAGCCAAAACATATACCGGTATACCCGCTGACGAATACCGGTATTACCGGG
>KN889661.1:30280-42430 GCA_000934455.1 Apostichopus parvimensis | reverse complement strand
GAAAACCTACCCAAACGAAATATGATTTTAGTATTACCTTGTGTTTTAATGTTTTGTACAATTTCATGTTCACGTAAGCCATAAAGCCTAACCTTCACTGTACTAACGTTAGTGTAGTACTATTAAGTACACAGAACAGCCTGGTCAACACCACTGTACTAATCTGCCTACCATTATAACATTAGAACCTAGCCTCGATGAAATTAGCCTACAAATACAACAGGCCTAGCAACAAATGAATACATTTTCTAACCCTCCAAATAATATTTTTACATTACATATTGACATGTACATATAACTATGGATAGGACTTGTGAACATACATCAGAATCATCTTCATCGCTGAGAGCTGGCAAATCAACGACAAATTCTTTCGGTAACGAGGCTAGTAGATTAGTCTTCTTTTGTAATGCAGACGTATTAGACAAGTTAGCTGCTCTCGTATTCTCTTCTTTTCTTGTTCCTGTTACTTTTGTTTGCCCTAAATTCTGCATTTTCTTTATAAACTAACATCGGTGCCGACCTATATTTCAAATGAGATTGTTAGAAATCAAAATATGGTATAAACCGGGCAAATTCCTCGCACAAATCAATTTTTCTCACGCGCTTATTTTTTCAGTGGTCGGCCATTTTGCCATCATAAACATCCCGGATGGTTCATTTCATTCATGTGCACTACGCAATCTCGCACGTGATTGGATCGTTGCAAGGACCGTCCTTCAAAGTTAGGCCCAATAAAGGACCATTTAAAAGTGTATCAGTAGTAAATATTGCACTTTTTGAAGATTATAACCTTTTCACATAAGTTGCGCTACACTTCTGTGGCCCTGCAGTTGAAGTTATTGTACAGGTCCATCGATCATCAAGCCCCAAGAAGGATTTGAATTAGGGATGGGGAGGATGGAGAAGGGAAAGTAGGACTGAGGATCTCGGACCAATGTTCAGTGGTCTTGAAATTACCAATAACAAGAGAATCATTATTGTGATGAAAATTGGGAATCCCTCCCCACCCACCCAGGTGCTGGGGACCCTGAACACTGAAAGTAGAGCGACCTACTGTTCCCCACCCCCTCCCCCAACCCCATGCTCAGAGTGCCATTTCAGTTAAAAGCCCGTTTTGGATGATAGATAAAGTGTTTTAAAAATTGACATAGTTTACTTGAAACATTTAGGTGCGAACATATCCGTCGAATTGGGGATGGGGGGAGGGGGGTGGTCGGTAGGACATAACCCCTATTTTTTAATAGCAAGCGACACCTGATGCAACTTTTTATTCTAATAGGGTTTGGAAGGAGTGGAACGGATGGCCTGAGAAAGTGGTACTTGCAAGTAGTGTGAATGGATTTGAGTATATGCTTTGGACAACAGCTTTAAACATTGTAATCGGGTCTGATTCTTTTATCTTCAGTTTTTTCTCTCCTATGGGTCCTTAATGGGGACTTGAGTGTCCCTCCTGATCCTTTTTTCTACTAAACTAAGTTTTATCCCCCTTCCCAACCCCCACCTGATATGTATCTGCATGCCGTACTGCTTTCTTCTATATAGGCCTACATACTAATGAATTGCCGTCTTTATGAAGAAACATGAAAATATGCTGACATAAATTTTTGACTAGTTGGGTACATGACTGCAGCTCCACCTCTGTATGTGTGGCCTTACACTACCCAATACCCTTCCCCTGTTTCACCGAGAATAGCATTAGTTTCGGCTTTAACGTGGATAATTAGCTAGTATAGTCCTCTTTCATTTAAAGGGTGGAGTGATTTTGGGAGAAGCGATATGTTCCTCGTTTTTTCAGCTGGGGTATATATCGACATAGTTTTGGACATCGTGTCATGACTCTTCCTCACAAATGATGCATAATTTCTCAAAAAACTTTTCGCTTTCCCATGGCTATTACAGTCTAAGGTTTCCTTAATTTGTTTAATTAACTCCACACGATGGATCAGTAATTTTTAATGTCGACATCGACGAAATGGTTTACGAAAAGAGCGCATCGAATGCAACAGGGTCGTACGCAACAATTTGGTGGTGCGTTTGCTGAAGATAAGCCATTTTACCTTTAAACCTATCCTTGGGAGGAATTAATTTTAGTTTACGCAGTAAGTATAGTTAGTATTGACGAATCTCGCATGGCTAGATTATTCTCTACCCAGGAAAATGTGGACCATTCAAAATTGGGGAGACATACGGAATTGTGTGTAGGTAAACGTTTGCTCGCACACTAGATGACTGATGACCACGCTCTGAGACCAATGTATAGTTCACTTTCATCTTTCTTTTTGTCATTGCCTGTATACAGATGATTTAGATGGAATGCACCAGTAACATGTAGGTACCACCTATACCTGGTACCATTTTCACGACAATCACGTTCAACGAATGTCACGCTACAACGACAAGCAAGTAGGTCCAGCAATAACAACAAGTTACAACGCATATGAAAGGGACTTGTTACCAGTATTTGCATAAAACGGACCTCCCAACGTCTCCAGAGATTTCATCAGCTAACTGAGTAGACGACGATAGCTCCTTCGAAACTTGCTAAGCACCATATGCTATGAAGACAGAATCCTGTGCCTCAATGAACTGCAAATAAATTGCCTTATTTTGCAGGAAATGAAATTAAGTGTTGTCAAAATCAAATTCACAGAATCACACCACGTTCAGGCTGGTACTAAGTATCGACATAGGCTAGCATAGCCTGTCAGTAGTAGGCAAGTGCTGTAGTAGGATTAGGAAGCTGAAGACAGAAGCCCAGAGCAGAAAATGGTGAAAGACCAGTTCCGAGAGACCGACTTGGCGCGAACAATGTAAATGAACTTTAATTAGGTTTATGGCATTTACGCTACATTAAACTGAGGTCTTCTAACGCTATGCTACTGAAGTTAATGACATAAGGCCTGGCCTAGGCCTAACTTAGGCCTCCAATTAGTATAGTCAGTATTGCTAATTTCGGAACACTGCCAATTTCGGACACCCCTAAGAAATGCACGATTTCACCATGACAACCTACAGGAAGAGCCAAATTTCACCAAAAAGTACGAAATGACCCGTGTGCAAGTAAATACTTACATATTTGTCAATAAAATGACGGAGATCTATGAAGTCTGTTATAATTACTGAAAGAGCAACTGCGCCACCAATTTTATCACCAGCGCCACACTGTGGGACTGTGTGTCCGAAAATTAGCAATACTCTAGCAAAGAAATACCAGTTCCACAATCACGAAGAATCTTCTTTTTTACAACGTGAAAACAGTTTGCAGGAAAGAAAGTTTGGCCGTGTATCTTAATATAACACACTTCTCCCACCATATCAAGTATATTTTCAGGTGATTTATACCAGAAGATATAGTTTTGGGGTGTTTTAAGGCTTAGGTGTCCGAAATTGTCAGTGTCCATGCTAATAGTAGGCCTAAACCAAGTTAGATTCGTTACAGGCGCTCCCAACGATGTGGTAAATTCTTGTAATTATATAATAGTTACATCTATTCTCATGGCAGTAGACAACGCATTATGTTATTGGCCAGGTGTATAACTTGTAGTACTGTAGATCCTTGTGGCTGCTGGGCAAAAAAGGAATGTAGGCCCTATCAAGTATCATCTTATTATCCCAACAGCCGGATGGACAAAAATGGATTTTGTATGTTGAAAGCCTCATGTTCTGTGTCTAGTTAAATGTCTGTATATACCCCAACTATAGCACGCTATCATGGAAAAGTTTCTTGTGATTACGTAATCGACCTGCCTTGGTCGTAAAATGACCTCTTTTTACCAATTAGTCTTGTAATGAGGGTCTTTGTGTGAATGCTGTATGATTAACTACACTGTAGACATGAACATATTTCCACACAGTGTTTACACAAAGAGCCAAATGGTGTTAAGAAGCTATGACCTGGGGTCGATTTATGACCGTGACAGGTCGATAATGTACTCACAAAACTTTCCTCGCTATAACATGCTATAATTAGAGCCAATAAAGCATACCTTTTAGATAACTTGCATTTACGGCATACATTACGTGTTGAACATTTCAGAGGACTGGATCAGTCATAGCCTTCATTCTGCAACCAAAGCAAATCTTTAACATTCTACTTTATCTAATACTTTTGCCTTGTGTACAAATGTCTATTTTTTTTTATATTGTTTTATTTACTTAACAGAAGCCATGTCTGTTTTGGTTTAATGACATCAGATGAAATGAGACAGCAAGCTCACATTCATGTTGTCCATAAAAATCTTTACCAACCAGACACAAGGCAGCCGATTTCATATGGTGTTCTGGACCACCATATGGTAAGTCACTATAGGTTATTTCTCATTTGCATAACTATGTGAGATTTTTGCAAATCAATCACATAGTATTGAATATGATGACATCAAATATAAGAAATACATCCATATTGGAACAATTTTTGCTGGAGGGATAAGCAATTATTTATTTGATCTTGGTAAAAATGTCTAGTAAATGTATGCACATTACCTTGAATTGTACATGTTATGGAAAGCCAATGGGCTTTAGTTTACATATACTGGATCATCATCTGATCAACCTGGTCTGATCATTGTTGCAACTTTCTTGCTGTTGGTCTGCAAATTAACAACATATTAAAATGTATCAAACTATCACTGATAAAACTAAGACTCCTAGAAGTTATCCCCAAAAGCAGACAACTAAACAAACGATTCTATTCTCTTCACAATTTCTTGTTTTCCAAACACTATTCATATTATCATGAAGAACATGTACACAGTAAACTGGAAAATTTCACTTGTATTTTTGTATTTGAAAGAAATTTTGACCATTTCAGCTATTGAACTATCTTGTTATTGGATGTTTTGATGTCCAGAATGGCATAAACAAAAATTGTCAGAATCAACTCAAAAAGCTGCCTTAATTCGTATTTTTATTTCATTTTTTTTAACATTTGTGAAATCCTCATATACTTCTAGCGATAACTGAAATAATGTTCTTCATTTTCATTGATATTCAGCCTTGAGTTAAAAAATCTTCCACATACTTTTGTTAATACACAGGGGACTAGTGAGAAGGGAAATCCTTGCCTAACATGCCAAAAGCCTTTGCCAGAGTGTGTTGGGCATTATGGATTCATCGACCTAGCCTTGCCGGTTTTTCATATTGGTTACTTCAGATCCATCATCAACATCCTACAGTGTATCTGTAAGGTAAGCTAGTAGTGACCTATTTATATTTTTTTAAGTGTTATATTAGTCTACTCTAAATATCATACTTTTGGAATGGCATTAGCCTAGCTTTCTATCTCTTAGTAAATAGATTCAGTGACCTTTACATAATTATCAGACAAACACTTTGTAAACATGGCAATGGCAATTCCAAAAGTATAGAATGGTTGGACTACATATTTCATCATGAGTTTCCACCTATGGAGATCAAGCACCTTGTAAATACAGTAATTTGTCTAGGTCAAACTTTATGAGGGATCTCAAAACCATGGAAACAGGAGAAGTTTATATAAGATGACATCTTTGATGGAAATTTGTGCATTTTATGTTTATAAATAGATGTGAAAGGTCATTTGAGGTTATCATGAATGGTTAAGTAGTTAAGCAGATTTTAAGTTTGGGTATATGGCATTAATAAAGTTTCACATGGTGATATTTTAACTTTATGTTCTTTTCTAGCAGTCCTCCAACCTTGTAATTTGTTTTATATGTAATTTGGTAATTTAGTTTGCGCTCTTGTTGAATGAAATGACTTAGGACAAATTGCTTGTTCTTTAGTGGTGTTTTTATTTTTTTTATTCAACAGACTTGTGGAAGGGTCCAGTTAACAACTAATGAAGCCAAAGTATTCCTTTACAGCCTGAAGCGCCCATCTTTATCTTATCTGCAAAAGAAAGGCTTGAGGAAGAAGATTCATGAAAAGTGTAAAAAGTCTCAAGTTTGCCATTATTGTGGAGCTTACAATGGTAATTAAATTGGTGTTCCATTCATGCTTTCTCTTTAGGGGAGTGTTATTTTCGTTCTGATCAAGTTAGAGATAAAAGGGTCCAGCAATAGCCCCAAAAATATTAGTTTCATCCTGTTTTGTTACTCCAGCCCTGTTGAGATTCGGGTTCATTTGGATTAACACTTTTATGTCATTAGACAATATCTTTTATGGTTTGTCAGTGATTTACATGATATCTGATAATTTACAGAGGCATGGAGCTTTGATGTACAAAATAAGCCGTCACATTGCTGAAATAGTTACAACAATTTTTAGAGCCTGTCCATTTTGTATGACATAAAAGGAGTGTATATAAACTATATGGTGGAGTTACCATCACCTGTACAATTTGCTAAATTCGTTTCATGCATATGTTTTTCTGTAACAAGATTACATATAAACATATACTTGATTCATTAATAGAAATACAATATAGTTGTGTGAAAGGAAGTGTTCTGCCCTCAGGCTCAACAAAGTCCAAACACAGCCATAATTGAATGGAAGATAAGAAACAATGATAAATAGAAATACAAAAGACACATTCTAAATACACACATAAGAAGACATCAAGATACAAAGCAAAGTAAGAAACATACAGACATCACTACAACATAGTGTGATGCTTCTTTCGTTGAATTTTGTCAGGAAGAGAATAAAAAATGCTACCGTTTGCTTCAATACTGTCTTCTTTTCAAAACGTACTATTTGATTTGATCATGTGACATACTTACCTTTCAAATGTAGGCATCGTCAAGAAGTGTGGTACCCTTAAAATTGTCCACGAGAAATACAAGAAGACTCGTAAGGTTTCAGATGGCAGCCTGGAGGAGTTTCAGGCGGCTCTAGGTACGGCCGTCACTCACAACAAAGAACTGGCTAATCTCATTAAAACAGCTTCGGTAAGGGACTTAAACATTCAGTCAGTAGGGCTGTTTGAGGGATCATTAAAAGATATATGAATCTGGCATTTAAGGGGGCGTTTGGCATAATCTCAAATAAATGTCAGGCCTATGGACCTATCCTAGCACCCTTCTTTGGAATCAAGGCTGGCCTGGTGAGAAGGGGCAAGGGGGGGTCAGGAGGATACAATAAAGTCAATAAGGGGCCCAGGGAAAAATAGGATAAAGTGTAATTCTCATTTTCATGAATGTATTGACAAGTTTATGAAGATTTCAAAACTGGTGCCCAGTTTGTTGGTGACAATTGTCCCATGAGCTCTAAGTGGCTCCACACGTGCCTGATTCAGACGGTGACTTCTCTTCCCCCCCCCCCAAATTAAAGCAATTCATATGGTATCAACTTTGAGAGATCTTTCACTTTGTCTTCGCAGGAAATCATGAATCCATTGATTGTACAGGACTTGTTCAGGAGAATTCCACACGAGGTAATTTTGTCTTTGAGAAAATTATGTTTAGTTTTTCAGTTTTTTAACATCAACTCGTGGTTTTTGTGTAATCCCAGCCGTATTTCTTGTGATTTCTTCATAATGTGAAACTGAAAATCATGATTCCAGTACTTTTAAAGTCAAATTTTCTATCTGAGTGATATTTAAATAAAAACTTGAAATTTTTTGTGACAGATTTTGTATCAGACTTTCTCCACCAATTCAGCATTTAATTAAGTGCAGAGTTGTAACAAAAAGCTAGCTTTGTGCAAATGTTATCAATAACTAAAGTAGTGAAAATTCTTTGTTTAATTAAGGTCAATTAATACCTATATTTTGACAGGACATTGTTCTTCTTGGGATGGAGAGTACTAACAGTCGACCTCAAGATTTGATCCTGACTCGACTTCTGGTCCCTCCTCTCTGCATCAGGCCTTCCGTCATATCAGACTTGAAGTCCGGAACGTGAGTTGCCTCTTTTAAGTTCAACTTGTTTTTATCTCTTTCATGCTGGGATAGTGCTAGAAGTCAGAGATATCCTTTACAAGTATAAAAATATAAAAATAAAAAGTATAAAAAAGCAAAGCTATCATCTTTAATTTCATTAGTCATATCTTCCTTCCATGTCTGTGTTTGATTGCTATTACATTTGTTTCATTGAGGATTGCAATGTAGAGACTGTCAGCCAACACACTATTTGCAAAACAATCATATGTAAAAAGAGATTACCAAATGCCTAATTGTGATTGGCCTTCTGGATGACACATACATTGTGACAGTCTCCTGATACAGTTAGGACATTACTGTGGCATGTCTGTTGTTTCCTTTGGCTGTACTTGTAGTGACACAAGTCATTTTGCATCGGGTTAAACATAACCTGATATTCTTATTGTCAGTTGAGTTAATCTTTTGGACTAATTTATCATCAAGGAGAGAGGTGGGGGGGTGGGGGGAGGTGCCCGGTGAATGTAACAAGAAAGCAAATACAATTTAAATAGTTGAACAACGAAGTGGCTTCTTTTCTTGCCAGGAAAACAAAATGATACACGAAAAGAATGGAACTACCTAACTCATGAAACTCATGCTTAATGTGATTATGTAATATAAATTAACTAAATATGACCAGGTAATATAGTTAAGTTTAGTAGAAGAAAAGGATCAGGAGGGACAATCAAGTCCCATCAAGGACCCTATAGGAGAGAAAAAAATTGAAGACACACAAAATCAGACCTGATTACAATTCTTAAAGTGCTTGTCCAAAGCATATACTCAAACCCATTCACACTACATGCCTTATACAACTTTCTCAGGCAAACCGCAACTTTCTCAGGCAAAGCAAAATATGCAGGTGTAATGTAAGTGGTATATACACTGAATGAGCTGCCATAACCCATTTAAGGGTTAAATATACAAATTGTGGACTGCATTCATGGTTTGTATTACCCAACAGGAAAGTTGTTTTAGTGAATCTAATGACTTTAAATAGTTGTTTTAATATCCAGAGTGTACTGGTTTGCCATTTCTCCACTTTTTTCTTTCCTTGACGTCAGTAATGAAGACGATTTGACGGTGAAATTGTCAGAGATTATTCTCTTAAATGACGTCATAGAGAAGCATCGACAAGGTGGAGCTAAGATGTCCATGATTATGGTAGGTTGGATTTGAATGTTTGGCTTATTAAAAAGTTATTGCATGGGTTTAAAGGTCATCAGTATAAAATCCAATTTTAAGCACGTTAAATATTGTTTAAAGCTGTCGAAACATCTATTCTAATGGTTCACACCCTCCATATCATTCTCAACATTAACTTGATGAGATGCCTAGGATTAAAGGAATATGCGTCAAGAGTCACAGTAAAATGATTATTGAAGTTTGATCATGGGTGACTGTTATTTATCTTTTTAAGTATTTTTTTTAGCAATTATAATGATGACCTTTTATGGTTCAAAAACCAATGGCCGTAAAACTCTGTGGTCAAGGGTATTTGGAGGTATTTAATTTAGTTAGTAACCACAAAAATATTTTCAAGTAAGATTTTTTTCGTACCTTTTAACACTTATAGGAAGACTGGGATTTCTTGCAACTGCAGTGCGCCCTCTATATTAACTCAGAGACGTCAGGCATACCGTTAAGCATGCAGGTGAGAGTGAGGGTCTTTAAAGTAGTTTCAATCATGAAACCAACAAAGAAGTTGCTGAAATCGCCTTGACGACTATTTATCTCAATAATATACTTTTTATATTCTCTGCCCAAGAAAGTTAGATGGATATTACACAATTTTCCTCACAGAAAATTTTCCTTGCAGAATATCTGTAAAAGCACTGCAAAACATTTGGGCAAAGTTAGTAAATGTCTTTTGTAAACTTGCACAGACCTGTCAGCAAAGTCTCTCACTGCCCATATTATTAACGGTCATAAAGTAGGTGTATGTAGGGGCACAAATCCATATGTATCTTGACAGCCTAAATCAGCGGGTGGACACAAAGCTAACCTATCCACTGCCGTGAAATATATTGAAATGTGACATTATATGGGAATAAAAGATCATGCATGCATGCAGATTGTCCATCAGTTATGTTGAAATATCTTATCACAACTCACCCCAAAGTATAATTTTAAGCCTTTCTTTGCTATGTGGTTTCGCGGGATGCAAGAATAGGGTGATAACTGTGCTGACCATTGAAATTTTACCCGCTGGCCACATGTGGCTTGTGGGTGGCACTTTGCCCACCACCTGGGGCTTAAATTGTCAGGCAACCTTCAATCACATTTGTCACAATAAGGTCCTTTTTGCCTAATATCCATAGTAATATATCAAGCCCTGTTTGTTTTGATGAGACTGTTACTTTTCTTACTATCCATGACATTGTGTCATATATTTTTGTTTTGAAAAGAATTCCTTTGCTTCATGTATTTTTCACTTTTAATCTTTTAAGAGAATCTTTACATAGTTATGATTTTTTCTAAAGTTGATTAAAAACAACAAAATTTTGAAATTCATAGAGAATTTATACTCTGTTTTATTACTCCTCTAGCCGAAGAAATTTACAAGAGGCTTCTGTCAGAGGTTGAAGGGCAAGCAGGGTCGTTTCCGTGGTAACTTGTCAGGAAAACGTGTAGACTTTTCAAGCCGAACGGTCATTTCTCCAGATCCGAACTTGAGTATCGATGAGGTAATTATTACACATTCATTAATCACTACATTTCAAGTGCAAACATGTTACAGAGTGACCAATAATTTAAAATAAAATAAAACTGTTAGCAAACTGCTTATCCACTAAAGAGCCTGTGTAGGAGAATGTGTAAAAGTAAGTTGGCCTGACGTTTCGATCCTAGCAGGATCTTCTTCAAAGGCTAAATGACACCAATAATTTGGTAGAATTGTTATGGGTACCAGCTGTAGTTTGTCTTAATCATTAATGTTAGAGATGGTAAGTTTTTAATGGTTTGCAGACCTTCAAAACCGTACCTTAGCTCTCAAATTAAGTATCAGCAGGGCAAGTCAATTTTTTTTAGCCTGGATTTCCATTGAAATGACAGGACAACTTTCAAAGGGCATTAAAGGTATTTTCAAACTTTGAAAGGGACACCAATACAATTTTCCAAAGTAAGAGCAAAAATATACAAAAAATTACAGAATTGAGCTTATGCGTAGACATCCAATCAAAGAGTCAAAGTTAAATGATTCGAATGGTGGCTATAGTAACATCATTATGGAACATGCAGTATTTGACACAAGGGTCAATTCCCCTTGGTAATAACACACCACCCCTTTAAATATTCAAGTATTCAAAAAGTGCAGTGAAGGGTAAAATAATTCATACTGTCTCTGAAAGTGACCCAATCTGTTCTTGTCCCTGAGGCTCAGGAAGCCTCATCTAGGCTTTTAAGTAAAATCATACGTACGGTAAATTAACCACCTGCATAAATCCAGCCTGTGACAATGCTTCAAAGAATTATGAAGCAGGTTTATACATTTTCACTTCGATTCTTGTTCCATGGACTATCACTTCATGTATCCATTGGATCAAAGTGTGCATACCAGCAATTGCTTTTAGTAGTTGTATGATACAACCTTTCTTAACCTTGAACTAGTCCCCTTATAGAACTATATCAAACTTAATTTTCTGAGAAAAAGTGTAAAAAAAAGTTTTTTTTTTGCAGATTTTTAATTATTTATGATGTTGATTAATTTTCCCCCAATGTGTGATTTTACTGATACTGTTGTATTTATTTTGTAGGTTGCTGTACCAATCCATGTTGCCAAAATCTTGACTTATCCAGAAAAGGTAAGTTATGCATTTTACAGCAGATGGTCTGTTTCTAGCATTACATCTTTTACCTAGCAAGACACAATAATACAATATAAAATGGTTTTACCTTGTTTAATTTAGAGTCAGAAGAATTGTGCAGTACCTCAAGAAAGTCTGTTACCTTTGAAAAGAAAATGTCAACATGTATGCTTCAGATAACAAGATCCTCCTAGTTCTAGCTTAATTTGCATATAGCAGTCTGGGTACACACTGTTATTGGCATCAAACGACTCAACTGAAATTGAAACCAGCCATCTGTTTGAAAATGTTTGAGCCAAAAAAAAATTCATTAAAGAATAATCTGGACACTGCACAATAGAGTATTGTCTGGAATATAAAACTCTGGATAATTTAGTTTCTCATCATCGTCATCGTCATCGCCATCGCCATCGTCATCATCATCATCATCATCATCATCATCATCATCATCATCATCATCATCATCATCATCATCATCATCATCATCATCATCATCATCAT
>KN889661.1:12403-30230 GCA_000934455.1 Apostichopus parvimensis | reverse complement strand
TCGTCATCATCATCATCATCATCATCATCATCATCATCATCATCATCATCATCATCATCATCATCATCATCATCATCATCATCATCATCATCATCTATTATTATAATCATCATGATCAGCAGCAGCAACATCATCATCATCGTCAGCATCATCATGAAAGTTTCTTAATGGTTCTGGTAACAAACATGCATCATACTTAAATACAATTTCACACACTGAACTGTAGGTGAAATATCTAGATAGTAAAACTTGTACTCTGGATGTTTCAGCACAAATTATTCATACGTATGTATTCAAATATTGATAATACGCAGTCGTACGTAAGAAAGTTTGGAATAAAGGTACTCATTTTCATGTGCAGTGTAGTGTATAACAAGTCTCTTAATCATCAAGGGTAGGTGCTTCATCTCTGTAAATGTTGATAGATTTCTGATATCTCTGGGGTCTCTATTTTTTCCTATTTTCCTCTCTAATAGGTCACAAAAGCCAACATAAGCTTGATGAGAAAGCTGATAGAAAATGGCTGTGATACTCATCCAGGAGCCAACTTTATACAGCAGAGGAGTTTCAACCAGAAGAAGTAAGAGTGACTCTTTGCTGAGGCAGTTTGAAGTTAATTTAGAATGATCTTAGAGGAGAGTAGGAGGAGAAAAGGGTGGGGGGTGGCTAGGTGGAAGGAGGGAGGGAGGGGAGGGATTTAAAATGGATGAAATAATGTAAAGGGACAAGTAGACCAGAATTCTGTGATGGAACTCTGTCTCACCATCTATCTAACAAAGTTAATTGTTTTTGGTTTGAGTTTTATTTGTACAATACTTCATAAGAGAAATTCTAAGATTGTATTCCTTTTCAAAACTCTTAATATAGCTAGTTTTGGCTTGTTTTTGTGAATGGTTTTGCTTAACCTCAAGTTGGACTTAATTTTGTCAAGGATATTTAATTAAGATGACTTTAGAATTTCTTTCTGTACTTCCAGAAGTTACTTGGAATTGATCAAACCTTTGGCCCTGAACTAATTGACGAGTTACATGTTAGTCACATTTACTGAGTCACTTTGCCCGTATGCAGTTGGAATTGACTATTTCAATGGGAGGCGTAGTGCTGAGATGAACATGTCAAAGTCATTCCTTGTCTGTATTCAATTATTCAACAGATAACTCAGTAGCCAATGCTTCTATCTTCCTAATTCACGGGAAAGATCTTTACTTTCCCGGTAACAAATATTGATGTTGCTTGATGTATGTGTTTATAAAAAACTTATATTTGTAGTGATATCAGTTTGCTTCACAGTTGCAAAAATAAAATGTTTCTTACGTTACAGATATTTGAAATATGGCAACCGCAAGAAAATGGCTCTTGATATAAGGGTGAGTGATGTTGTGTGCTTGTTTTACCTGACCCGATGATATTGAATTTTTGTTTCGCATAAATTAATCAAAGTGATATATTTGTGTGTACAAAAAATAAAATATAAAGCTACACATAGTTGCATTTGCCAATTTTATGAATGTTTTTTGACATGCTATCACAGGAAAATTATTCCTTTGGTTAAGAAATGTAGCTTTGGGTCTTTTGGGCGAACTAAGATCACCTAAGTTTCCACATATTTTAGGTTGAATTAACCAATCTTTTCATTTTCTTCACAAATGATTAACCAAACAGAAATGTTATGTTCTTCTATAAGTTCTTACTTATATCTGCCTCTTTTAGAGGGGAATCCATATTTAGGATGGCAAGGGTTATTAAACAAGAATATCTTTCTTTTTTTTCTTAGTATGGGGATATAGTCGAACGCCATCTTTTATCTGGAGATGTGGTTCTATTTAATAGACAGCCTTCTCTTCATAAACTTAGCATCATGGCACACAAGGTGAGTTGTAATTTATTAGCAGTGATTGTTATAGAAAAGATGAGCATATATGCTATTTGCTTTGTTAATCTGTGATTTAACTTTGTACAGGACTTTTTCTAAACTACCTGGCTGTTTTTTAACTGTTGTGAATAAACAAACTGTGTTTAATTAGATTTGTGTAAAACTGCAGAGTGAAGGAGAGGCAACAAACACCAGAGTTAAATTATCCTTCTGAAAATGAAATGGTTGGTGTTTGATGGAATATTCATTTTTTATCCTCCTCTTGTATTGACGATTCTACTATCATTCCAATTCATTTGAACCCTGATTTTATTTTTGAGAATATTGTAAACAATATGCTATTGTAAACAAGAGCCATAATATGACTGCTTAATTTGTGAATTTAAAAATGTAAATTAATTCAATATTTGATATCCTCCTTTTGCATACTAACCCAGTGGCATGTGCAATCAGTGTTATGTGCAGTAAAGAGTTAAAGGAAACCATAGAAACAAACCTGTTAGTCTGGTTACCATGGGACCATAATCCATCACTACCCCAATTTGATCTGTCATCTGCCTATATGAATGAAGCCTGCAATAAAATGTACTTTAAAGTAACTTGCTTTGTATTTTAATACCAGCAAACCTTTGTGTTACCTTCGTCGTCAATGTCAATATAGACTTGCAGTGGTGATTAGCTGATTCTTCAAGATATAATCAATTAATTACCATATTTATCCTATTAACATTCATCACCATTCAAACAAGGGGAAAAAAGGCAACTTATTGCAAAAAGATGAAATAATGCAATAAGTTTGATACAGATTTCTATAAATTATGTCTTACAATATGATATTTTGTCTTCTTTTGTAGTTGATATTTCTTTTCTTGTTTTTTGCTGGCAGGCTCGTGTAATGCCCCATCGTACTTTCCGTCTCAACGAGTGCGTTTGTGGTCCCTACAACGCTGATTTTGACGGAGACGAGATGAACTTGCATCTTCCTCAGACTGAAGAGGCTAAAGCAGAGGCTTTGACCTTGATGGGGGTAAGATCAAGTTTAACTTTGCTCTTTTAATCAGTCTAGGTTTGGATTTGAAATGTCAGCCTCCTCGGCACTTAGGGATAAGTATTGGAAGGGTAGCTTACAGTTCACATGGGGTCAAAATACAATTCAAATATATAGCATTTTGGGGGGAAATGTGTTTATTGGTTGGCATGAAACTAAAGGGAGACCAGAATGATGAACTCAGTGTTGTGTTTATATGTGATAGTACTACTATCAAGCTGTTTATTGAGTTCAATGGAGACTAGAATGATGAATGCAGTATTGTGTTTATATGTGATAGTATTACTATAAAGCGGTATATTGAATTTGGAAGAGACTAGAATGATGAACTCAGTATTGTGTTTGTGATAGTACTACTATAAAGCCGTATATTGAATTTGAAGGTGACTAGAATGATGAACTCGGTTATGATGGGCTTAATTTGATCACAGATTCCCTGGTTCATTATTTTAGGTCAAGTCAAACCTGGTGACCCCAAGAAATGGAGAACCTCTCATTGCAGCTATCCAAGATTTCATAACAGGTAAATGTAATCATGTAACTGAAAAGAGGAAAACAAAAATTTTTTAAATTATTTATTATGTAATGAAGGATTCCTCTTTGTTATTCATCATAAAATGTTACAATTCAAGTGAATGCCTTGGGTTGTTAGTTTTAATTTATTATAATTAATTCTGACCTCAATCAAGACATAAAAGCTGCTGTAACAATACAAGTAACGACTAATTACAAATCTGCATATGAAATTACTGATTATGCTTTCTACAGGTGGCTACCTCCTCACTCAAAAAGATGTCTTCTTCGGTCGGTCTCGAGCGTGTCAAATCGTGGCTAGTTTGATTGACCAAAGAGGGAATGTCAACCAATTAGATCTACCTCCACCGGCAATCATCAAGGTATGTCGTAACTCCCATCAGGATGGACACATTTTCCATGAGGAGGGGTATCAAATTCAAACTAAAAAAATATTTAAAAAATAAAATATATAAATTAGAATTAGAATGTTGTACTGGCTGTATAATCTAAGTACGTAGACTTTTAGCTTAAATTTTTTGATTTATTAAAAGTGTATCCTTAGACAGCCAACAGACCACTAAAAGTAGCAATCAGCCAAACATTCTATGTTATCTGTTATTATAAATGTAGTTGTGGAAAACAACTCCCACCTCATCCTCCCCTCCCTGCCTACTCCCCCTCCAAAAAGAAATTAGCAGAAAAAATGTGATCAGTGTGTGGTGTCGTTTGGAAGTCATGGGGGGCATTATGTCTTATATATGAAATCATGGTGGAAACTATTAATTTTTTTTTTTTAATTTTTCATACTTTGAAACTACTTTGAAAATTATTATCTTTTTGGTACTAAGAAAGAAAGATGAGGTCAGGTATTGTCAAAGACCTTTTTCTGTATTGTCATAGCTACATTTGGAAATACCACTTCTGTATAAGACACAAAAGAAACACTTTTGACTCATTCATGGCACTTTTAGACTCGTTCAAATCTGTAGTCATTTGAGGCAAATCGAAACTACAGTATGAAATGTTTCCCGAACGTAGTGAGGGCGGTAGTGAAGAACTTAGAATTCATAGACTTCGGATTTGTGACCTGATTAATTCACTTTGGCTTCGGTTTCGAGTGCAAGGTTTCTGTATGCTGCCGTGTTCGACGAATCTAACCGTAACAGTAATTACCGACTTTCCGATCCGTGTTACAGTCGTTGCAGTAATCTGCGGTCCCCCTTAAATTTTGGAAGGTCGGTAAGAGTGTCTCCATAGTTTTCCCATTTGGGAAACCAAGAATGTATGATTGAAACTGATTATGAATTTTATCAGCTGCTTGAGGGATTTGTCCGTCAGTTTCATCTCTAGTTTTCAATTAAATAACGTGAAAGGAGGTATTTTTTTAGTGTAAGCAGTGAAAGTTTAGCGTAATTTTATTCTCCTTTTCAGCCGACTCAACTGTGGACAGGAAAACAGCTCTTTGGTCTCATCTTGAAACCAAATAAAAAGAAAGAAACCAAGGTTAACCTGAGGGCTAAGGCCAAGAATTATTCTCATTCAGAAGATCTCTGCATAAATGACTCATGTAAGCCTGTGTTGAATAAAAGAAATTTAGAAGTAATGCAAACTTAAAATGGAAACGATTCCATACCTCTTTCAAAGAGGCTGATATGTTTTTTAAGGAGTGGGGTGGTCTGGGAGAGCCTTGTGAACTGCAAAAGAAATGATTTCTTACCCCAGTCTGAAGAGGAATATGTAGGAGGGGGTGTGGGGATTGGATGTCAGTAGCCTAAAATTAGTTTCATTCTAAAGATATCTACATAAGTTAGTCTTGTAAGACTTTGTTAGATAGAGAATTTGAGAAGTATTGAGAAATTGCTAAACATGATTTTCTTGCCTCTTTTGGGAATGATGATGTTGGAGGAGTGGGGAGGGGGAGGAGTAGGGGGAAGGATGGTTAGACATGATGTTACTTGTTATATATTAAACACAAGCGGTGCGTGATGTTTCGTACATTTAGTAGTTTTCTGGTTTTAAATGTATTTACATTTCTTTAATTGTTAATTTCTTTTTCAGTTTTGTGTTTGATCTATTTCAGTATGTAACTGCCAACTTCCTTTGTGGTATAGCTTGTTATACAATATAAAATTTCAAAGTTAACTGTCAATTTATTTAGGTTTCTTTTTAACCAGTGTTTGGCATTCTCTTATGCTTTCCATTTCATTGCAGTTGTGGTTGTGTACAACAGTCAGCTAATGTGTGGCGCTATGGATAAAAGCACTTTGGGGTCTGGTTCCAAGAATAACGTCTTCTACATCCTCCTTCGAGATTACGGAGAACAAGAGGCGGCAGATGCCATGAGCAGATTGGCCAAGATTTGTCCGGTCTTTCTAAGTATGTCAACGTTTGCCTCATAAGTATTGTGAAATGATCCACAATCTTAAATGAGATCCACAATCTTAAATGATATGTTGGTCATATTATATTATATGCAAATGACATGTTGATTATGTAACAACAGGTGGCAGATGCCATGAGCAGACTGGCTAAGATCGTCCTGTCTTTCTAAGTATGTCAAAGTTCACCTCATAAGTATTGGGAAAACGATCCACAATCTTAAATGATATGTTGATCATATTATAATAATATTTAAATGATTTGTTGATTAAGTAATAAGAGGTGGCAGATGCCATGAGCAGGCTGGCTAAGATCAACCTGTCTTTCTAAGTATGTCAACATTCGCCTCAAGTATTGTGAAAGAATCCACAATCATAAATGATATGTTGATCATATTATAATATATATAAATTATTTGTTGATTATGTAAGAAAAGTTGGAGTTGCCATGAACAGGCTCACTAAGATTGTCCTGTCTTTCTAATCAGTGTTTGCAAGTATTGGGAAAGGATCCACAATCTTAAATGATATGTTGATCATATTATAATATATATATAAATAATTTGTTGATATGTAACAACAGGTGGCTGATGCCATGAGCAGACTGGCTCAGACCGTCTGTCCTTCTTAGTATACCCAACGTTTGCCTCATAATATAAGGAAAGGATCCACAATCTTAAATAATATGTAAACAATATGATAATGTTAATTATATGTAAATGATTTGTTGATTATGTATCAACTTTACTTTACTAGAATTAGTGCGTTAGTATTACTAGAAAGAGGTGGAAAGCTTTACTGTTATGATATGTCACTCTCCCTAATCATGACATCATAACAATAAAAATAATATAGAAATCTCATAATTTTTAAATAAATTTAATAATAAATTAATCAATCTGATAACCTCTGAAGGTACTTGTGATTTTGTTTATTATTTTACAATTTTTCATGGAACTGCGGTATTGGAGTAATGGAACAGTTAATATATTTTTTCTCTTCTTCAGGCAACAGAGGATTCTCCATCGGAATCGGTGATGTCACTCCCGGCCAAGGTCTATTGAAAGCCAAGATGGATCTGCTTTCAGCTGGGTGAGTTCCCAAAACAACTTTGTCTGTTTTTAATGTTTTGTTTTGGTTTACTGCAATGGGGAACAGTTCTGTGAATATCAGGTGTTAGTTCATTCTTTGTTGTAGCCCATTACAATATATGAATAACATTTGGGATGTTGAGGTATTCCAAACATCAAAGTTAATTGTTTCGGTAAGAACAATGTATATATTGTAAACTTTAGTACATATGACTTTGCTGTTCTCAACAACTAACTGGGGGATCTTTGGACACTGTTTGGCAATCTTGTTATCCATTTCTGACCATCAGAAAACCCGTAAACTTCAGCACTCCATGATACTTGTATTTGATATTGGCTGCAGGATTTTCATACTTTTTGTCCATACTTTTTTTTTCCAGTTATAATAAATGCGATGATTACATCAGTGACCTGAACAGTGGTAAACTTCAAACGCAGCCTGGATGTTCAGAAGAACAGACTCTGGAGGTATAAAACAGTAACTTTTATAGAAACAGTTTACATTTTATTACTAAATTCAAAGATAGGAAATACTGCTAACAAAATGCTCATTTTCTGTATCATTTTCTGTGTCAGTAAAGGAATAAAGTTACAGTTCTGGTTGTTATTGGTCAGTACTGTACATATGAGATAAAACTTTCAAGGCACTGTCAACTTTTAGGTAGAAAAGTGCTGTTTAATGGTTGAAGGTGAACAACATTGGCTTACCTGATTTTTCTTTTCTCTCTTTCCTTTTTTTGGAACACGTGGCAGGCGATGATCTTAAAGGAGTTATCTGTGATTCGTGACCATGCCGGTAACGCTTGTCTCCGAGAACTCCATAAAAGCAACAGCCCCCTGACGATGGCTGTTTGTGGCTCTAAAGGTGAGGAAATTGGTTAAGTTCACGATGCGTAGGTTTCGATGCTCGGCGCTATGGAAACCCACAACGGGTGAACGTGTTACTCCATGGTAACCATGGTAAACATGTTGCTTCATGTTGCAGAAATATGTATTTCATATCCCATGTTGTGCAAATGTAAACTTTTGTTGTTCTGTTGGTCTTGTAAAAAACATTAAAAAAAAATCTGGTATGACAATAACTTCCCAATCGTTTGTTTATTTATTTTCATTGTTGGTAGTTGATACTAGTTATGTACTCATGTAAATATCTTATTTTAGTGTGTATACTCATTAATATTCATGAGTGGGTGTTACTTATTAGCTGATAAGAATGCTCGTCAATGGGATAGGCCGAGAACAAGCAATATCTTATTCCAAGTTCATGATAATTGCCGACAGTCTATCATGCTCCAGAGTTGGCAATTTGACCAAAATACAGTAAAGAGTAATTTGTGAACTAGTTTATGTATGTTATCATTACCATTGAACTGTAAACAATGAATTTTTCCATACATTTTACATTTTGTATGTGGGGAGATGAGAGGGGGTTGTGTAAGTTGGTTGGTTGGTTTTCTGTATGTCCGTCCGTCAGTCAATCAGTCCAGTCATTATTTTGTTCGTTGATTCACTTACTCATTAACTGGTTTGTTTCTTCGTTTTCTCATAATTTTCTGGAAAAGGTATTGAAATGTCCTTCAGCAAAAATATGTCTCAGAAGTAAATGAGGTAGAGTTTTTAACTGAAAGTGGGATGAATGAAGCTGCATTTTGTTATTGATGAACAGAAAAATAATGATAAATGACATTGCTCTCAATTATCACAACAGAATTGATAATTTCTTTTAAATTCTTATATTTTTCATTCTTATTTTGTTCTACAGGTTCCTTCATTAACATTTCTCAGATGATTGCATGTGTAGGTCAACAGGCCATCAGTGGACAGAGGATCCCAAACGGCTTTGAAGACAGGGCGCTGCCTCACTTCAAACGACACTGTGAGTAAATATCTACACACTGGTCACTCAAGATCTACTGGTATTTAATATTTGTATTTAGAATTATACAACCAAGTTTAGAGTCTATACATCAGTATCACCAGAATTTTTAACCAGTCCTTAGCGGTGTGATGTTAAATTCCCTTTCACCTTTGTTACTTAAAACCAATTACTCAATTACAAATGATTGTACGGTGCATGCACAAACATTACACATACAATGCATTCTCCACCAGACTCAATGGTATCCTGCCCTTAAGGAACTAATAGTGCAGTTTTCCATTTTGAATGTTGTGAAACATATTTTTCCTTGCTCAAGGTGATGCAAATAGCTGGTTAATTAGCAGAATTTTTAACTTGTTGGCAATAACAGATGTGCCCCAAATTCTTGTATGCAAAGTAGCCTGATCCTTGATTGTTTTGCTATGGCATTGCTGAAAGGTCAGATTAGGTGGTGAAAATGTTTTGTTTTTCTATGGCAGGAGTTCAGTCCTCAGCCATAGTAATTTTGTTTACTCTGGTAGGAGCAGCTATTTTTTCTCAGGAAATTCACAGTCTAAAGGGAATGGATGTTAAGGTTTATAGGAATCACCAATAAATAAAGGTGAGATAAATGATGCAGGAGAGGTCATGATTTGTGTTTCTGAGGTCACCGGCCAGAATCCTGTTCTAACTCATTTTGAAGTTTTCAGAATTTTGGATTACCTAAAAATAATCGTGATATATGCATATACACACTTTTAAAGTTGTTGTCTCTCTCATTTCATTGAGAGAGATGGGTAGGTAGGAGCAAACTTGTAAAAAGTTGCTTACTATAAAATTAGATGCCATCTACCCCTGAAACCCTGTATCACGTTGTCAAACAAATGAATACCTTTTCAGGTTAATGATTCACGATCCTGAAATGAATATTAAGGCATGAATATTTTTGTCATGGATCTTGATTTAATTTCTTCCTCAGCTAAAATACCAGCTGCCAAGGGATTTGTGAAGAACAGCTTTTACTCAGGGTTGACTCCGTCGGAGTTTTTCTTCCATACTATGGCTGGAAGAGAAGGTATTGGTGGCAGTATATAACAAACTAGGATATGAAGGCATACTAACATTTGTGCATGTTAGAAATAGTGGAACATGGATGAAAATACAGTCTGTGATGCGTTTATATAAGAAGCTATGTAATATATGACTACTCAAAATGTTTGGATACCCTGATCCTTGAATGTGTACATTCGGACAACAATCGAAACAATCTTCAAACAATGCTGCAATCACTTTAAACAGTTAAAGGGTCAGAGCAAATATAGCCACATCTCTATTAAAACCATGGATATGGGAGCCAATTGACTCTCGGCTGGTGATGGTCTTTAAGGTTACCACAAATTAAGGGCAAATTTGGGGCAGTCATGGCTATGTAGTAGATATTAAAATATTTGCTTACTGGACAGCAGCCAGCTAAGATTTGAATACATTATGTCACTGCTTGAGTTCCAACTTTGTGACTGTTTTATTATTTATGGTACCATTCCATAAATCAGGTAGCTATAGTCTATTTATGGTACCATTCAACACAAAATACAGCTCTTTAAAACTAGTAGCTTACCTATGATGGATATGTTACGTTATTCCTGTTTAGGGTTATCATAGTGTTACAGTTGCAGTCCTGGTACTCATCAATTGTTATCCCTTCCAAGTAAGATCCACTTTTATTGTGATATTATGAAAGAAGCAACCTTGCTACATATCTTCTCCTTTTCTATTTTTGGACAACAGGTTTGGTCGACACAGCTGTGAAAACCGCCGAAACCGGTTATATGCAGAGAAGATTGGTGAAGGTACGTTTGTGTCTAGTGTGCAAGACTTGTAGCAAAAGGGACAAAACAGTCATGATTTGTAAGGTTAGAGTTAGGATGGACCTGAATAGCACAACCATTGACTAAAAAGAGTGTTTATTGTTGCATATTCTATTCGTTGGAGGATCTATGCTGCTATTATAATGACACTGTGTGTAATTTTGCCAACGACATATGTCAGTTAAAATATTCTTTTTATGAAATTCTATTGTTGAATAAGTTTAAGATTTCTTTCTCTTTGTTGTCTGATGATGGCACGGTGTGGAATTCTGTCAACGACATCTGTCAGTATAATTTTATATTTTATGAAGTTTTATTTTTGAATAAGTTTTTTTTCTCGGTTTTGTCTCAGTCGTTGGAGGACCTCTGCTGCCATTATGACGGCACCGTACGGAACTCCGTCAACGACATCTGTCAGTTTAAATACGGCGCAGACGGTTTGGACCCGGCAGAAATGGAAGCTAAAGAAGGAGAGATGGACTTTAAACGAATCTTGCAGCACATTACGGTAAACTGTTAAACAGACGTTTGCTAAAATTGTCAACAGCAGTAATTGACATAAGCAATCAAGTCCTTCCATGGGAAATATGAAGCAAAGAGGGATAATTATTATTATTGATTACGATTATAACATAGATTATAACAAGAAAGTCATTAACTGTAGGAAGAGCTCGTTAAATTGAGGGGTTTGCTAAGGGGGCTGTGATGGCCTTGGAGGACAGGAGGAAGCACAGGGGTAAAGGGTTTGTTTGATGGGTTGGTAGGGTCTTGGGAGAGGAAGGTAAAATAAATGAAACAATAAGGGTTTTGTGGAATGTGTAGGAAGGGGCGGGGGGGGGGTGGCACTGTGGTCATGGGGGACAGGAAGGAGGTACAATCAGTAACTGATGAAATTCATTATGTTTGAGATATTTTAGATAAAGCACCATTTCAAATGGAAAAATCTGTAACAGCTACCTGCAGCATGGTTGAATCAATATCAAATGATAGAGATTATCTTGGCAGAAATGCCATGCCTATTTTGGGAAATTGCACAGCACAAAAGATTTCATATTGTGCAGGATACTGCAACCCCCTCAGCTTCCTACTTCTGAGACAGGAATATTGAGAAGCACAGCTACTGCTGTTTTATTCCTTTTGTAAAATTAAATCTTTGTTGCTATAGAAAGCATTCTTCTCTCCCCACGAGAATCCAACATTTCCTCTTTTTAATGCTTCTCACTGCCGGAGATCTCTTCAATTACTACCTCTTAAATCTTTTATCAGTCCTCCTACATCGATAAACTCTCGATGACATCATTCCTCTCCTCCGGATTTGACCTGCCATCCTCTTCTCTCCATCTTACAGAATAAATATTCGTGCCCAGGGACGTATGCCCTCAGTGGTTCAAAGATCATTGAAGTAGCTGAGAAGGAGATTGATGGTAAAGACTTTGAAGTTTGCAGCGAGGGATTTAAAAAGAACTTAAAGTAAGTGACCCGCCACAACTTATCCCAGTTTCACAAACTCCATTTAACTCCAGATTCCAAATGATGGCATTGAATGAAAGGACCTAAGATAGCACCCTGACTCATTGGATATAGGTGGTACTAGCCATCCACTCTGTTAACATCTGAAATAGTTGGCTGTTCTTATATCTTGGGTGGAATTTGTTCTATTTTGTAACAAACTAAATCAAGCGTCTCAAAATGTTTATTTAAAAAGTTATAATAACTAATGATTAGAAGATAAATATTTGATTTCGACTGTAAACATTTTAAAGGTTACGCAATTTTCTGTATGTTGGTATTACCATTAAAGCTATATCAAATATGAGCTACATCCTAAAAAAAATTTTTAATTTACTTTTTCTTCAATTTTTAGGTAGTTTCTCCTTGGTACATGGCATGTCCAAGTACATTAGTTCAACAACTTGCCTATTGCCACCTTTTCATTTCATGTTATACAAACAGATTTTAATTCATTCATCATAATTGTGACCTTAAAAGTGATGTTTTGCTGTTTTATTTGTTTAGAACATACATCCACGAACTTGCCGAGGTGATTAAAAAATGCAGACAGAGATATGGTGTACCTGAAACCCAAGCACAACCGAATGGTAAATATATAGAGACTTGTGTCTAATATTTCTCTTTAGGCAACCAACATTTTGTTGTTGAGTCAATGTTGAGAGGGAAGGACTTTGATATTAACTGTAAAGAGGACAGACCAGTTTTGCTTTGCAAAGAATTTTACAAGAGTGTTTCAATTCATTTTAGCAAGCTGTTTGTCTGTTAGAAGACAACAAAGACATTTTGTGGTCAATGCAACCAGAACGAGAGGAACAGTGTCAACAAAGGAGAGCTACAGCAGCCGCAAAATCCCTGGCTGCAGCCAAGCTGAAATCAATATCAAACTGATGTCTGCAGGCCAACAGACAACATTGTCAAATGCAGCTGGCTGCAGTGATGCTGCAGCCCTCTCAGCATCACAATTGTAATATGATTTATTAGTCCTTGGGAATGATTGGATGACTGTTAATTAAGTGAGACTGGAGGATTACTGTAAGAAATCAGTCTTGTTTAAGGTACAAAAGGTAGAAAAAATTTGGAGCAACACACATACAAGCCATGCATAGAAGAAAATTTACAAACTGCAGGGTTTTGTTTCCTATCTCACAGTTATCTATCAGCTGGAACGTGTAACCATGATTCAACTCACAGAATTCCTCAAGATGTGTAAAGCCAAGGATATTAGAGCTCAGCTTGAACCCGGGACCACGGTCGGGGCCATCGCAGCCCAGAGCATCGGTGAACCCGGGACCCAGATGACCCTGAAGACGTTCCATTTTGCTGGAGTGGCATCTATGAATATCCTTTTATCTCTCACATTGACTAAAGATAATGATTATAAAAATCAATGGTTTTGTCCTCAGATTTTACCTAACTTAATGGACGAAAGGCTCATTCAGTGCTTGAATTGTATTCAGCTCAGGTAATATGGTTTTCGTATCTATTTAGTTTTTGTCCGCTTGGCATAGCTAATTCTCTGAAATTTGTCTACCTTTGACAAAGAAAAACAACTTACAGTATTTTCATAAATGAGCATGTTACAAAGGGGGTGTATAATGGATTACAATTTTATCATTTATTACCATTATCATTATCATTTACATATATGATATTGTTACCTTGACAACCGTCGCACATATTACTTTGGGTGTTCCTCGTATCAAAGAGATCATAAACGCCAGTAAGAACATCAGTACCCCGATCATCACAGCCCAGCTAGCCGTGGAAGATGACCCTGATTTCGCGAGACTGGTGAAAGCCCGGATTGAGAAAACTAAATTAGGAGAGGTGAACCTACTTGAAATATTTCTTATCGGCTCTCAGAATTTGGTTGTGCTTTCTAAGTCAAAATTATTTTACCTAAAATAAAGCCAAATTGGCTTCAATTCAGAGATTGAATTTTATCCCAGATAATAAGTTCCTTTAGCATATATCTCAGATGTCCGATATAAGTTCCTTTGTCATATATCGCAGATGTCTAAGTAATTTCCTTTAAGACCCCATAAGCCAGGAATTCCCTTGGCAATTGGGTCGGTAGCCTCATTTGAACAATAGAATACCCAAGTTGATAATTCTTTCAGGGCTTTTGTGCAAAATTTCTTGCAAATTCTTCCCAAATTTAAGAAGAAGAATTAACTGTTATTGTCCTCAGATTTGGATTTAGATTTGAGATGAAAATTAAGTGGTGGATGTAACTGTATTGTGACTATCAATTTATACTCTGCTGTGATTAATATACATTGTCTTCTATATGCCTTTGCTTTGTTCCATCAAGCTCCAGAAATTTCCTTCAACAACTTTACAAATTATCCAATCAATATAAAGCTCACAGAAATTTTTTATCAACTCTCAAATAATTCTATAATTATCATTATGTCAATATAATCTATTTTCCTTCAGGTTAAATCTCAAATATTTATCTTTTTCTTTCTGGTTATCTGTTTTATGAATCGTTTCAATTTTTTCGTCAGGTCTCCGAGTTCTTGGAGGAGGTGTTCCTCCCAGATGACTGCTTCATCCTCATTAAACTCGATTTGGATCGGATCAAACTTCTCAAGCTCGAGGTATCGGCAGAGAGCATCTGTATCTCCATCTGTGCGGCGAAACTCAAAGTACAACCGGGGGTAAGTCTGGCATGATCTCTCATCAGCATGAAATGTCCAATCTAGCTGTGTGTTGTAGTCTAGTGTTGGCTGCCTAAGGCATGTGAAGTTTATGTAACAGTCCTCTGACAATCAAATGTAACTAGTGAGACATCTTCCTATTTGTGAAGAACTATGAACGGTTTTACCTCGGAGAATAAAGAATTAAGAAATTCTTTCTGTTTGTTGCCTAATTTGCAGTTGCTTTGTCTAGTCTATCTGTACGTGCGTCTAGTTTATTTTTATGATGTTTAGTCCGTTTGTACGTGTTTCTTCTGTGATGATATTTAGGCTTGGTATTGGTTATATGACTGTTCAAAGTATCCAGTTTTGAACCGTTGAGTGTTGTATATGGACGTATGTAGGCTTGGCATTGTTTGTATGACTGTTCAAATTATCCAGTTTTGAACCGTTGAGTGATGTTTATATATGGATGTATGTAGGCTTGGTATTGGTTGTATGACTGTTTGAATTATCCAGTTTTGAACTGATGAGTGATGTTATATGATTGTATGTTGGCTTGGTATTGGTTGTATGACTGTTCAAATTATCCAGTTTTGAGCAGATCAGTGATGTTATATGATTGTATGTAGGCTTGGTATTGTTTGTATGTGAAACTCATCATTCGAAGAAACAAAAATTCCAAGTTTAACTTGCAAACCCTACCTGAATATCTCTACCCCCAACTGGACATATGAATGAGTGGATGTAACCAACTTTGGCTAAATCTGTCATTACTCCATGATGTGGCTTACAGCAGCTGGGTTGTGTTGTATTCAGGGCAGATGATCTTCAGAAACTGTACTTCCCAATTATAGTCTGTTTGTGGATTTATTCATGAAAACCTGATACACTTGAAATGTTTGCTTAGCTGTCAAATTTCTCTGTATTTAGAATTTCATGAAAATGTGACTCTCTTTTAAAAGTATTATTTTCTTCTGTAGATAAATGATAGAAATGTTATCAAAGAAAAACAAAGATATTTTCAGCTCAATTGCTCTCATGACATCATTTAGTCTGCTGTTGCCAGATGCCTGCACACAATATCAATCTGTTTGAAAAATTCATATCGCCAAGAAACAAAATTATGAGGATGTCGTTATAAGCTAAGGATGTAGAAATTTTCCTGCAATTTTAAACATCGGTCATCCTTAGCCAGCAGAAGATCCCTCTTATGAGCTGTTTGATGTTCTCTGATTGTTTATATATGTTTGTGTTTTTGTTTATTCAGGATGTAAAGATTCATGCCGATAACCTGATCACCGTTCATCCTCAAGAGACGGCTAAGAGTTCGATGTACTACTCCCTACAATTCCTGAAGGAAACTCTTCCCGATGTCACAATTAAGGTGAGCCTTGTTTACAACTTACAAACAAATCACATAAATAACTCCAGATTTGGTAACAAAGAGTTTAATATTTGGCATTGGCTATCGACAGAATCTAAAGAGTCTTTAAAGGGGTACTTATATATTTTATTTGGGGGGGGGGAGGAGGCTGGATCGAGAAAAAACAGCTGGATCAAACTACTGGTAAACTAAAATTCAGGTCCTTCAGAAATGTTTCAAGATCAGTAACAATATTAAATTGTTGGGGTGCCTGATTTGAGGGCGGTGTTCACCTTACGGGATTTCAACGAAGATAGTATTAACTGGAGGAGTATTCTGCTTTTTAGGCCCTCAAGGGTTTTCAGTTTACTTTCTGTCACGCTGGTGTATTACTGTACTCACCAAACTTACTCATTGTACTTTGTGATAAAACAAGAAAGTGAAATGAAATTAAACAGGATTTGATAAAGTGAACTCAGGAATACAAGCCATGTGCCATCTTGCCATGGACAAATTAACATTATAAATGTGTGTACAAATATCTATTTATTATTTGTGTTCAACTTTATCTTCATTATTCTGGTTCAATTTATTTTATTAATATCCTTAAAAATGAGATCGTGTGTTCCTCACTCGCAGGGAATCCCGACGGTATCGAGAGCCGTCATTCACATCGACGACCAGGCCGGTTGCTCTAAATACAAACTGCTCGTCGAGGGGGATAACTTACGAGGTGTGATCGCTACCAGGGGCATTAAAGGCACCCATACTACGTCTAATAATACGTACGAGATGGAGAAGACACTGGGGATAGAGGCAGCAAGGTAAGCCGGAGGAGTTGGTTTGTAGATATCAACATCTACTAACCATAGATGGACATGTATACTAGTGTGGACAATTGGTTTGTTTTAAACCAGCAGACTACCGGTTTGAACTGGTTTATAAGTAGTACTGTATTAGGTGGTATGTGTTACATACACACCTCACATTACATGTACAGCAGTGACCAGTTATAACCAGGTTTAATACCAAAACTTAGCTAAATATTTTACTCAAAAGAAGGTACGTGGTTGAAGAACTTAGGGTGCTTAGCCTCCGGACGTTCCTCACCAATGTTTTCTTTTAATATATGCGCTGCTATTTCAGTAGTAACTTTGGTATATTCCAATACCTGTGTCTTGCCCCCCCCCCCCCACCCTCACCCTTTCTACATTCATATTGTGGTTCCATCTCTGCTCAAGTAAAGACCAAGAAAATAGATGACTTTGTCGACTTAAACATTCTCTGTCTGAAATTCTAGATAAAATGGAAGAAAAGCTTGATATGAAATTTGAGTCGTTCAGTAGCAAACTAGATACTCAGTTATTTCAAAGTCAGTGTATGTTTGTGTAATGAGATGAAGATTTACTGCTATTTCATATCTAGGGAATGGAAGTGATATTTAACAGTTGTTATTAAATTATTCTGATAGTTATTATTCCATGTGGTCATTTGCATGAGGAGGTACTTTAAAGGTTTATTCTTCCTTTCACTTTTTGTTTTTGTTTTTTTGGAACAGACGGACCATTATGGAGCAGATTGAGTACACCATGAAGAGCCACGGAATGAGTATAGACCACAGGCATATGATGTTACTAGCTGACCTTATGACCTATAAGGTATTACCATATCATTA
>KN889659.1:29502-39676 GCA_000934455.1 Apostichopus parvimensis | reverse complement strand
GATGCTTTCAAGAAAGGAAGGTACCAAGAGGCATGTGATCTCTACACAGAAGCTCTAGAAATTGATGAGCATAATGTGTTAACCAATGCCAAGCTGTACTGTAACAGAGCGAATGTTAGGTCAAAGGTAAGCATCAAACTTTGAAGCTGAATGTTTCTGTGAGATTGATGATCTAACTTCTTTCTAATGCAAATATACTTATACAATGCATTGATAACAAAATATAACATAACTGTAACAGAGTAACTTTGAAGCTGCATGTTTCTGTGAGATTGATGATCTAGCTACTTTCTAGTGAAAATAATTATAGATATATATTTATATAATGCATTGAGAACAAAATAAAGTTTAACTGTCATCAAGCCTAAGATTTCACAACTTTATCCCCACTTGCTTAAAAAATGCCAGTTCATAAAAAATCTACTGGCTAAAATCAAATTCCCACTTGCATATCCCTTTATAAGTTAATGCAAAGCAACTTTAATTTGCACAGGCAGCAGAATGGGATATGTTTTTGTTTCAGAAGTAAAGTGCATTTCAGTTAGATGGATTATGGTCATAGAACCAAAAATAATGATCAGAATAGAAGTTCTTCTTAATGTTTTAACCTTAAAGGCTTTATTATTTTATTTTTTAAATAGTGCCATGTAAAACAGAAAGCATGCCAGAGGTTACGTATCGTTATTTTAACTATTTAGTGTTTTGACATTTTGGATAAAAGTGTCTCTGCTCAGCCAGGATAAATGTGTCATGTCAAAAGAACTACTTAGGGCGTTCCAGCTCATTAGTTTATCCCGTCAAGTCTTCAGAGTTTAACGATACCATACTTTGAAGCTGTAAATTATCTGTTTAAAGAGGAGGCTTGTCAAATTACAAAACTCTGATGACAGACCAAGTAAAATCTTTCAAAAAATATGAACAGCCCTTATTTTTGGCACAAACTAAACTTCACATCATCACCTTGGCAAACCTTACAAATCAACTTGATAAATAAACAAACAAACAAGTCTTGATCAAAAAAAATGATACATAAGTGCCACAAAAGTTGTAATATCAGATATGTGTAACTGCTCTACCAAACAGTAACTACTGAAGTAGAATGTTGCCACCATGCTTGTTTTAACAGTCCTACATAAAGAATTTGATTGACCAACCTTAAAAATGTCTTTTTAGTTACATTTACAATAAAACAAAACATGGTTTCTGTCACATTGGAGCAGTTTCAAAAAATATCTGAAGCAAAAGATCAAAGAAAAGAGATATCAAAGGAACCAAAGATTAAAAGTTCACAATCGAAATATAATGTAATTGTCAGATTTTTGTAAATATTCTAAATGTAAACATTTTCCTGGAGAAGGTGGGGGGGGAGGGGGATGGAGACAACAATAACCTACCCGTGAAGGCTGTTATTTATGATTTAGCTGTTGCAGACAAAGGTACTTGTTGGAAACAATTTACTTTCTTCTTGTTGAAGATATTATAAATGTATACATGCCCCTAACTTCCTGAAACAAAAACAATGCAATCATTGTCATATTTCATAAATTGTTGACATTTAGAATGGGGATCAACATCTGAAAAAATATGTTCAATTACTCTATCTGGAATAGATTGAAAGAACGGTCTTTAAAGTTTCTAATGGTACTCTCTCTCTATGCTTTAGGGGGGTATGTGACTCACAAGAGCTGTTTTAAGCACCTGCGATCCTATCTGGTGTTAATGAGTTCATTTCAATGCTTGGCTGAATCTGATGTAGGCTATGGAAGTTCATGCTTAACCTTTTTTTTCTTTACACAGCTTGGAAAGTTACAAGATGCTATTTCTGACTGTTCAAGTGCAATAAAACTAGATGGAAAGTACCAAAAAGCTTATATGAGAAGAGCAAAATGGTAAATTTGTTTAAAAAACTTGTTTAAACACCTATTTATTTACTGTATATTTATTTATTTGTTAATTTATGACTTAAATATTTAAATTTTACAAGAGAAGAAGCTATGACAAAGCCTGTTTATACGGTATACCTTTGAAAAGCTGTGTTTTAAGGAATATTGTTTTGCTATCGATAAAGATCCTACCAGAGTCGGACTATTTTGTTAACTCTTACGTTGGAACTTAACCTGTGTACTGAATGTGCTGGTAGGAGTACTTTATGATATCTGATTTGCAAACATATACTTGTAACAGGTGAAATAATAGTTCCTTTCTAAAATATGAATAGGCACATTTATTTGTATATAAATGTTTGTATTTTTCTATAGTTACATGGACACAGAACAATATGAGGATGCAGTTAGAGATTACCAACATATATTCCAGATGGACAAAACAAGAGGTATTTTACTCTACACCATCTTACTTCCCCTGTTGCCTTCTCTTCATCCCCTCTTTCCCTGTCACCTCCTCTCCACCCCCTCTTCCCATGTCACCTCTCCACCCCCTCTTCCCATATCACCTCTTCATCCCCTCTTCACCTGTCGCCCCTCTCCATCACGTCTTCCCCTGTCACCTTCTCTCCATCCCCTCTTTCCCTGTCACCTCTCCACCCCCTCTTCCACTGTCACCTTCTCTCCATCCCTCCTTCCCCTGTCACCTCTCCATCACGTCTTCCCCTGTCACCTTCTCTCCACCCCCTCTTTCCCTGTCACCTCTCCACCCCCTCTTCCACTGTCACCTTCTCTCCATCCTTCCTTCCCCTGTCACCTCTCCATCACATCTTCCCCTGTCACCTTCTCTCCACCCCCTCTTTCCCTGTCACCTCTCCATCCCTTCTTCCCCTGTCACCTTCTCTCCATCCCTCCTTCTTCTGTTGCCTTCTTTCCGTCGCCTCTTCCCCTGTGAACTACCATATCATTCTCTCATTGTTTTTTGCAATTGGCTTTTTGGATCACACTTGAAGCAAAGCTAACAAAATCCTAATATCTGGCTGCAGTAACTATTATAGCTTGCTATTTTGGGTCATCATAAGAATCAGTGTTGTGCTATGGCTTGCAAATTACCAGGAATTGTTTCACGTTGACAGAAAGGAAAATTAATAAAATACCAAGTTATTTTTGTTTAATGGTAAGTGATAAACAATGATACTAAACTGGTATTTGTTTTATGGAGTAAAACGTTGCTACATTTCTTTCCGTTATGATTTCCTTACCATGTTCTTTACTTTGTGTATTTTTTGTCATGTTTGTTTTTAATAGAAAACAGAAAGTTACTACAAAATGCAGAACTGGAACTGAAAAAGAGCAAGCGGAAAGATTACTACAAAATTTTATCGGTCTCGAAGGAAGCCCCAGATGATGAAATCAAGAAGGCCTACAGGAAACATGCCTTGTTACATCACCCTGGTAAGCGTGTTATCAATAAAATAATGTTGCATAAATTTGAAATGAACTTGGAAATAAAAAAATAACTATAAAGTCAAGGTGCTCCACCGGTCATTCAAAGAAAAGGGGAGAGGTTAGTATATGCAAGTAGGAGACAGTCCATCTCCTCTAATCTGGGAGTAGTTTAGATTCGATTTACTGAGCAATGATTGTAGAATACATTTGAAATATAACTCCTCAAGTCTCAAGTTGTCATTTGCTGCCAGAAACGAAGATTTGTTTCAGTAATGTGTATTTATTCAATTCTAACCCAACAAAAACACCTTTCAATTTTCGTCCGTTTTTGTTAACAGACCGACACTCGAATAAAAGTCCTGAAGAAAAGAAAGCAGAGGAGGTAAAATTCAAGGAGGTAGGAGAAGCTTATAGCGTGCTCTCAGATCGGGAGAAGCGAAGACGATATGACAGCGGTCAGGACTTGGAAGATATGCAAGGTGAGAGAATTAATCCTTTAGTGATTATAACAATTAAAAAATGAATTATGAGTAATAACTGTTGAAGAAATTTAGTAAATACCTCCATTTTAAGGCTTTTTTTGTTGTGTTTTAAATTTGCAGCATTCTGACCAAGACATGTCATACTTGGATGTTTTTAATTTGACATTTCCATACCGTAAAAAAACCATCACATTTAAAGTTAGAATTAGCAGGTGCGACTTGAACATTCATCATATGTTCTTGTTGGGAACATTTATGATGTTATTTATATCATAAAAGAGTAGCATTATTATGAAATTTTTAACTATCAAATCTTTAATTGTATTGTAAAAGAGATATTTATGTACATTTCCATTTGTTGTCGGAGTGGAATTAATTGTATAATGCTGGCGTTTGTACTCACATCTGTGTATCCATGTACTTGTGTTGTACATGTACATGCTTTGTGTACTGTAGAGTTTGACACACTATAGGATGGGAAATCAGTAAGCCTTTTGTATTCTTGTTCTCATGCCCAGTGGTGAAATCAAAGCAATTATGATATCTTATACTTTTTGACTCTCCAGGTGGCATGGACCCCAACGACATATTCCAATCTTTCTTTGGCGGGCCAGGTGGCATGCATTTCAATTTCGGTGGCGGTCCTGGAAGAGGCGGCTATGATCCCTTTGGTGGTTCTGGATTTTCCTTCCAGTTTGGTTGAAGAGTTTGAAAAGAAACAAATGAAACAGTACTTGCCAGTTTTCTTTACAAGACCCTGTAAAATGTATGAAACTGCTCGTTCCTTTCAGCGTAAAATTTGATCTTTAGATAACTTAAAACCATAGTTTTATTCTGACTTGACGATAATAAGAAATAATGAAAATGTTTGATGGTTGTTGTAAATTAACAAGGATTGGTGAAAGAAGTATTCAGTGATTTTTAAAAAGAAGAGAAGACAGGATGTGCCACCATCTTGTTTTGTTTTTTGTTGACAATTGATTCATCTAAATTACACACTGAAAAAAGTGACTCTCTTGTCAATAAGATCTGTAAAAAGTGGTGGCATTCTCAAGGTTTAACACTTTGTATTCTCTTTTCGTTGGATTTTATATTCATTGGAAAGGTTACAGAATTCTCACTTTTGTTCAATTACGGAGTACCCAAGGGGGGGGGCGGGAGGGGGATGCTTGGCAGAGATTAGTTTATGGTAGCATCAAACTCCCATTCTTTTCTTGAATGCTGTTGTTTGCTTTAAGTTCTTAAATCGATATCCCACCAGATTCAATCAACTTACTAGTGCAATGTTCCATAAAACTGCTAGGAAGTCATTTGTCTAGTTCAAAATGGTCCATTTTGCCAATAGCAGACCGTAACAGTGTATGTCAGTGACAGATTTACCCTCATTCACCTCGTTTCTTATTAGCAAACAAGGCTAACCCATAGCTACATCTGTTAAACATTCCTCCCTAGGTGTTGTCCTAGGTGTTGTCCTATGTGTTGTCCTATGTGTTGATCCAATGAATGTTCTATGTGTTGATGCTTCATCTTAAGTTTGACATTATTTCGAACTACACTCTTTTCCTCATCTCTATTTAGCTGATAACGAAACTCTCTTTGTGGACAATTTGCTGCTAAATAGCAACTTTCTGAGTTAATTTTGATCATTTTTTTCGTTCTCACCATTATTGAAACTCCATAACATTGTAGTTCATTATCAGATTGAATAGTTTTCATTTTCATTTCAAGTAATGCAATAATTAATTAATTTTTTAGATTTTCGAAGTTGGCTTTTATATGTGAATAATTCTAAGGTGTCAAGAAAAATGGGACAAAACGTAAAGAAGCAAAATAAAATCATTAATTACTTTGAACTTTAACCTTCACTTTGGTGACAAAATCTAGGAGGGTGTCATAGATACTTTGACCAATTTCAATCTTATCTTGACTGTTACTCTGCAATTTGGTTAATTTTCTTACCAAAATTGAAAAAGATGCTTTAAAGTTGCAAAAGCTGCCAATAACTGTTTACAAACAATTTAGATAACTTCTCTCAGTTTTCTCTTTCATTGGATCTGTTTCTTGCACTCCTCACTTGTAGTTCTTTGTCATGTCTTCCTAATCTAAATATTTAAGGCTTGACAAACATTTTCCTTTTTTCTGATTTAACAATTAAAGGAGAAAGTACTTCCCTCATTCCTCGTGTCACCTTTGTCCTCAAAATAATTCTTTAAAGTAACCGTTCTAGTTTTGCTTGGATTATCACAAAGTCAAAATACATTTGTAAGGCATGATGTAACATCATCTGACATGAGTGGTCATGAGGGGGATTATCTCAGCTCATAGTTGAAAGCATTTTTATAGCCGAACATAAACATCCATCGTATTGTAAGTTTATTATTTATCTCAATTAACTTTTACTCCAAAGTATCGATTACCCTTGAATAAGATCACAGTTCATTGTTTTTAAATTAAAAACTAAGTAGAATGAATCGTAAACTTTTATGATGCCTTTTTATCTTTTCTTCATGTGTTTGTTAGAGCCTTATAGCCGGAGATTACAGTGTGTAGAGAATGTACAGATTTGCAGTGATGGAGTGTGGCACACACCTTATGGTGCTACTTGTGAGGATTTGTATAGAAAGACACAGTAATGGAGGTTAAACATATGCATTGTTTACTCTGTAATTGTGTGATTGAAGAAGGCTTTACCAGGGGTGGAGGGAAAGGATGGGTGAGGTGAGATCAGTTCTAGATCACAGGTGCAATCATGATTATGAAATTTCAACTTACATGCTTGAGGCCCAGGTGCCTCTTTGAGTCAAATAATCCTCTTGACAGATGTATGTATCAGGCATGAGCTTTTTCCGCGAATTCGCGGAATATCCGTGATTTCAGTTCTATCTCGGGGACAAAAACTAATATCCTAACACACTGTAGCATACGCAAAATGGAGCCTATACCGCAATTTTTGCAAAGTTCCGTGATTTTTATTTACCTCAGGCTCATCCCTGATGTATGGGGAGTTGGGAATATGATATCTATATTCATAACCCTGTCAATTCTGAGAGATAACCTGATTAGATAAACTGTTTTTGATGCATTTATGTCCATTGCATATGGGTTTATAGACTAGTATGAGTTGGATGTGTCTGTAGTGGTATTCAAATTAATTTGACATAAATGTGGTTTATTCCAAGCAAAATAAATAAAAATATACATAATTCTTGTCAGCTTATAGTGAGATATTTTGTTTTTTCCTTAACATAACATGCACATTTCAGCTTTAGCCTATAAAGTACTTACATGGTAGTCTAAGTGGTTGCTTTCAAACGTTCCTTTTATTTTTCCTTTCCATTCTAAACTTGTCTGCAACAAATGCAAATTGATATTTTTACTTTCGAAATTCCCTAATATGTTACAAAGGCAATGAAATAATCCTCCTAGAAAGAAAATAAACCAGATTATAACTTGGTATTTCTTTGTTCAGTTTCAAAAGAGTAGGATGAATTTTGAGTTTGTTACAGTTGCCATGGTAACAGTTTCATTAAATTTGGTACCAAATCTATCTATCTCTATATGTCTATAGTAAGTACAATGAACTTCAAACTCCTGAGTTCCATAGTTTACCAGTAGGTACAGTATCATATGGTATACACTTTGGGATAATCAAAAGATGGTCTGCGGGCCAAATTCGGCCAACAAATTGCAACTTGGTCCACAAAACAAATTGTTAAAAAAAAATCTGCCACAGTATTGCACTTATTGGGCAGGCTATGTGGGTACTAAAGGCATTAGGCTTGAGCACCTTAACAGCCTACCCTGCATATTGTTAATTATAATAAAGAGCTTGGTTCTCTGGCAATTAGCTCGAACCAATGTTCTTCTCTGGCCCTTGATTGTCCCTGATATACATCTTAGAAACTGTATCATAGAGGGGTGAGAAGTATCATGTAAATATTGCCATATTACATAAATTTCCAGATAATTTATGTGACCTTTCTTTATGGTTTAGTACAATGTGTACTATTTTACTTACTGTTTGAATACTTCTTTTCAAGTAAGAATGACATTTCTATTTGTCTTGCAAACAAGAACAGACAAGACACTAATGGATGATTTGAGGCATCACTAGTTTATATTATTTTCATTATGATTTGCACCAATACTAATTTGTAATGTTTTTAACTTTTTCCCCATTTGAATGTTCCTTAGTAAAGTTCTGTTCAATTTCTTGGTGCTCAGGGGATCCTACTCTCTATGCTATTAGTGGCTAAAATGCCATGTGAGGGCCTGGCACATATACACTACCACATGTGCTCACACAACACAGAATTGATGAAACTTCAATACCAGTAAATTCCTATGTCACTCTGTAAAGTCTAGAATAGTGAATGAACTGAAATTCTGAATACTTATATGAAACATCAAATTTTACAATTGTCAAAACGTAAGACAAAATGTAAAATTTAAATGTAGAAAGGGAATTTACTGTTTGATGATACAAAGTTTATACGTGGTCTGTATCCTCCAAGAGTTGTTTGCATTGTTACATCTTACAAATTTGAAAACTGATCAAAAACAACATTTTGAGAAACAGCATGGGAATTTGGTGATCTTGAAGTCCTCTGCCATTATTAATGTTCTAGTTTATGAGAAAATGAATTTAGATTTTAATCTTCAAGAAACTCAGTCATATTGTTTTTTATGTCATGTCATGATTACATCCGATCATGTAATCATATTATATTTTGAAATAAGTTGTGAATATAGGCAAGAAATTAGAAAGATTTTTAAGAAAAAATTAACGTATTGATAATAAGCAGCTGGTTGCATTTATAATGTGAATGATTCCTGCCATGCTAATACATAGGCACAATATGATATATAACTGGTTGCCCATGACTGGCACATCGATACTGTGCCTTGGGAAGTTTTTTTTTCTTTTCTTTTTTACTCCTTTCAAACCAAAGATCAAAATTGCGTCTAGGTCAACAAAAAATTCATTTGCATAGACTTTTGCATACTTGCATGACATTCATACTTGCATTCGTCTATATTTGCATATTCATAACCTGACTGAAAGTCCACCTTATCACAGTGAGCCATAATTAAATGGTTTAATCTGAAGGAAATGCAGTTTGCATGAACCAAAAAAAAATTTCTTTGGTATGTATATATCCTTCACACATATTTCCTATGGATGTTTGCGAGCTAAGGTGTGAATAATTTAGGACCTGTTCCATCCAGGGTAATCAACAGCATTTGATGTCATGTTTGGCTGCAAGAATTATTTCATCTTGTTTGAACAAAACAATGTTCTAGTCATTTGAGTAAACCACAAGTTAATCTGAAGGAGATGGCTCTAGGTTTGTATAATCTCAGTATTGAAATGCAACTAGCTGCTTTAATTTATGATATTTGTATACATTAACAAGTAAAGAAGCAAACTTGGTGCATATTTTACAATAAAATATGAATATACATGACCCGGTATCTTTTCTCTCTCATCTTTTAAAATTGTGTGTTAGTATTGTTATTCAATTTTGTTTTTCCATGTCCACTACGCATACATTTGCATACATTAACTCATGAAATATTGTAAAGAGTGCATCATTCTTTTTATTTGTCTTTGTCACCGAGGGCCTCAGGGAAGAAAAGCTCTGGCTTAACGAGTCACCCTCAATTAAATAAAATTAAATAAAGTTTAAATAAAATAAAATTAATGTATCCATTAGTGAGTATCTCAAATGTGGTACCAGTATTAATGATGTAGAGATAAAAGGGATTTTTGTCAAATTCACCATACTACCCTACCATGCGTATTATTATCCTAACTATCCTGACCACGGAATGACATTGCACTTTCAACATGCTAAAACCCTGTATTAGACTTGGAGATATATGTAGGCCTAATACTAATATTTACAATTATAAAATAAGATCATAATTTTTCCATTTGTCCTAGTTTCTAATGTTTTATCATATAACTATATGTAACAGCGACTGAGGCATATTGATACTATATTTCCCAACAGTTGTTCTCATGTTATGGCGTGGGAGGTTAGTTTATGGCAAAATGATCGTATCATTCATTACACAATGAACAAATAGCATTAGGCAAATATGGCTATACCGGTAACAACGTTAAAACCCCATTATACATTTAATTTCGACGTTCTAAACAATGTTTTTCCGGTACTATTGTATAGTTCATAATCACACAATTACCGATGATGTTAGCATTTGCCAAAAAGTTTGGCCTTTTCGCAGAGATCGAACAAATGAAAAATTGAAAACAAAGATATCCCGGTTGTTTTTATTAATGTTTTGGTTGCGATGAAAACATTAATCGGAAACTCTGGGGCATAGAATATCCAA